>JAPMOB010240661.1:0-18702 GCA_029875015.1 Lepomis gibbosus | reverse complement strand
TGTGTGTGTGTGTGTGTGTGTGTGTGTGTCACCTACAGCATTCCTAGCGGCCAGACTTTCTCTGTAATGCATAATATTAACATTAATAAATGTTTTATTTTTATAGCTGTCCTCAAAACAGTCGCAGAGGGTTTTACGGGCAGTGTAGCAGTACGCTGAAGCCAAAAAGATAAACTAAACAATCAAATGACAGACGTGAAGTAAAACAAGCCCAGAGTATAACAACAACCCCTCATGATGAGACATGGGAAGATTTTCCAGGCAATGGGGACACTCTACACTGTCCTGTTTGATTGGATTATTAGGAAATAGAACTTTTTTAATACTGTTAATGCAATGGCCCACAGACAATTTTTTTTCATGCCTATCTAAATAGGACATTGAATGCTCTCTGTACTGGCTGCAAAAAGCTCCCTTCTTAAAGCAATTTCAATGTAAGTGACAAAATCTACTGTCCTCTTTCTGTGGAAAAAATGTTAAGAGCTTAGCCAAAGCTCATATTAGCAGTCTGAATCAAACAAATCATATTTCTCTGCCTGTCAGTTTTGTTTTAAGATGGACATGAAAAAAATAAAGCTGTCCTTTTAAAGTGTTATTTTGTTTTAAATGCTTGAACCATACTAGTGGCCTTTAGTGAAACATGGCAAACATTTGCAGGTTGTGCTTTTCTCCGATTTTAAATAATTGTAAATTATTTGGGGTTTTATTATTATTAGTTATTGTAATATTTTGAAAATGTCACCCAAACAATGCCATAATGCAGCATGACAGTGTCTTTGGTCTTTTTAGACTCTCCCAGCAACATCTTTCAAACTCCCTACCCACTGTTTGTAACGGCTTTCTGTTAAAAGGGCTAACCCCTAAGATTACTCGGATGATGTCACTTTTCCTTAGACTTGTCAAAGTGACCCCAAATTTGACATTATACATCTGTTTTCAGAGTCTAAATATTGTACATTGTAGTTTTGCCTGGCGTATACACAGACAGTACTGTACTATATATATTAACCAGCCATTATTATAATTATTAGGATCAGTGAAGTCCTATTATGAATCACGTTTCATTCTTGTGTAAACTATACAAAGTCTGAAGACAGACCTTTGAAACAGGCAAATTCAAAGGGTAAGGTTTGTGTCATATTTTTTATTTATTGTCAGCAAATAATTGATATTCACATGTATTCTCATCTGTGTCTCACTCAGCATGAAGTCAATAAAATGTAACTTATTGCACATATTCCTTATTACTCTTTTATATTTTGTCAGTTTTATATTTATATGTTTATATAAATACAAATCATCTCACCCCGTAGTATGTTTGCATACTAATGCATGTGTTAAAATCTGCCACATTGTTGTTTTGCTTTTACACATAGATCTCTCATTCTTTTATAACTTGCACATCTGTTTAGTCCATATGTATTTATGTCAACTGTATGATTATGTCAATGTCTAGCACCTAATCACCATAACAAATTTCTAATATGTGTAAAATTCTTCTTATTGTAATAAAGCTCTTTCTGATTCTGATTCTTAAACAGGAACAAAGATTGCGTTTGGGGGAATATTATCAGGAGGGGATTAATACACATTAGAGAGCATTCATGGCAACAGGATGGGGTTAACTCTCAAACTACAGTGGCAGTGTTTATAGCAATGAAAGAACATGTCAACCAGAGCAATGGTGTTGCTCAATGTAGTGTTTTTGGTGTTTATGAATAACAGCACTATGGCTCAGAGGAATAAACTACACTTTGGCTACACAGATCTTTTCAGGTCTTTTCATGGGATGTTGGACAATAAAATAATATATAAATATCACCAAATGTATCCTTTTAATATCTAATGTACCAGATCAGCACTGCTCATGGGTTTAGTTGTGTTTCATTACAATAAAGCAGCATTAGATTTGCCGGAAGTTTCATTTTCTCACTTTAGAAATATTACAGTATCCTAAAGCCGAGGCTTATTCACCAGGCAGAAACTACTGTATGTTCAAAGACACCAAACTCCCTGAAAATCACTGCCCTGTGTGTATATTAGTGAAGGAGTGTAGAGAATGAGCTTGCGGTTGTTGAGCTCACTTTAGCTCAGTCTTTTCACTGTAAGTAGCATTTAATTGGACTGTGCCTGAGGGACATTTGCTGTTTGTGTCTTGTCTCCAGAACACGTCAACATTCACGCTGGAGAGAGACGAAGTGGGCGAGGTCGTGTTGGAAGATGGGCGCAGCCGTTGCCCTTTTAATCCAGAGTACAAATCCACCGCCATCATTGTTGGTATGTAGTAATACACAGATTTTATTGTTTTCTCTTCATGTCAATTGAAAAGCTTGGCATGCAGAGAACAAGGTATTATTATGAGTGGCTTCTTGCTGGGAAGAGTCTCTGAAAACAGGCTCAGCTGTTTTCCGAAGCTACTTTGATGTTAACTACCACTTTGATTCAGTAATGAGTCATGATGTGGCTGCAAATGTTGTTTGTCTGCATCAGTCCTTTTGATAAATAGGCGGACACCAAAAGACACTGTTTGTGTTCAACTTCTTTAACAGCAATTAGTGAATAATTGATCTGAATATGTGTGGAAGAAATAATTTATCTAATGCCTCACTCTAAACTATTACTGACGTCATCGGTTGCAGTTAAAAAAAAAAAAGCCCCCCAGTTGATCGTTTCTTTTTGTAATTAATTATCTTTAATTAATAGCAAATCAAGTTCTCAATTTAGTTTTTAATCTTTCTCTTTTTTCTCTTCCAGATGGTGAATTGTACACTGGCACTGTCAGCAACTTCCAAGGGAATGAACCAGTCATTTACAAGAGTTTGGGTCAGGGAACTGCTCTGAAGACAGAAAACTCTCTAAAATGGCTGCAAGGTAAACTCAATTTACCCCATCAGATGGCAGACTGTGTTTTTCCCCCCTCTTTCATTATGTACCCAACAGAGCAGATAAGCTCCGAAAAGTAGTGATCATTAGCAAGGCACACTCACTAATGCATGCAGACCGAGAGGGAAGACAAGCTCTCTTAGATTACGGGCGCCGGGTCCTATCAGTCGCCGCACGTGCACTTCAAAACACAGCTTTCCTGTGTAAACTCTGACTGCTTTCCAAATTTATGATGACACAAACGTGATGAAACGGCTGAGAAACACGTTCCCTTACGCAGAAGATAAAGGTAAAGCATGTCTCTCTAACCACATGTTTCCTTTGGGCTTTTTATTTTCAACAGATCCAGTCTTTGTTGGGTCGGCTTACATCGAGGAGAGTCAGCCAATTGGCAACCCCGTGGGAGACGATGACAAGATTTACTTCTTCTTTAGTGAGGCGGGAAAAGAATTCGACTTCTTTGACAACACCATTGTGTCAAGGATCGCTCGCGTGTGTAAGGTAAGACACCTGGGGTTGGCGTGAGTTCATACGACAAGACGGTCGTGCAAAAATAAGAGGCACAGCGGGCCTCATGCTTCCACTCCTTAATCCTGATACAATTACCTCAAAACAAGGTGGGACGCTGCCATGTCAAAGCAGGTTTGGCAACATTTAACTGGACGTCATGTCTGTGTAGATGCAATGGAAATATGTCAGTGGTACGGTAAAGCTTTTCCTGTTTGACTGTGCAAACATGTTTTCAACAGTTTTGGTTTCCTCCTGCCTGAATTATCCTCTCCTCCTCACCACGCCGTCCTCCCTTTTCTCTGCAATGTCATCTCCCCCTCTCCTTCCATCTCCCCCTCTCTTTCCATCTCCCTCACAATGTCAGCTGCACTCGTCCATCCCTCCAGCTCTTCGCCTTTCTCCACCAGCGCTTTGAGCTTTGCAGGCATTATTAGTATTCAAGGGTGCTTCGTAGCAGTGGGAAATGCTTTTTCCATTCCACTATGTGGCCTGTTTCTGTTGCAGGCAAAGCACGCAAACTGTAGCAATAGCAGAATTCATTAAAAACGTTGACGTCATTCCTGTCGTCCCTCCCCAACAGTTGACTTTGGCCAATCACCCTGTATAATCAATGCCAGACTTGATGCCTTTTCACCTCATCAGATCAATTAAACGGCTATGAAGCTGCCTGATACACATGCGTTCAGCATCCCTCCCTAACTGATGCCTCTTGTTCATGCAGGCAGTAATGTGACTAATCGTGGGGACAGCATGTAATCTTAAGTGACAGCTTAATGACTTAGTCCTGCTAGGCTCTGGCACTCGATGCTGCGACACCTCTTGCAGCCGGCAGAGCACCTCCTGGGTTCTATATATGGAAGTCACTGACAGAAAGGCCCATAGACTGTGGCAACTTGCTGCAGATGAACTGTGCAATGGTGACAGAAGAATGGCTTTCTCTGCTCTATAAAGCGCCTTTATTTCACTGGAATGCAGCAGCCCTCTCTTGCCTGACTGATATCTTTTCAGATGCTCTTCTGTGGCAGTTCAGCAGGGATGCAGGTGGTCTATTCTCCAGTGTACTGGGTAAATGCCCAAGAACATTAACAAATCAATGTATTGAAAGGATGCATAGGAATTTTAGCTACTGTCCAGTTTCTACTAGAAGAAATGCTTTAGATCTAACTAACTGTCGGACTCCAGATAGATGTCTAAATTTATCCGTAGCACAAAGCAATATAGTTCCTGATCTTAAATAGAAATAAATTTCCATTCATTCTGGTTGATTAAAGACTTTTTTTTTTTTAATTACTGTGAAATTTCAGTGAGGAGTGTATGTATACAAAAAGGTGTCACTGATTGTTGCCATGGAAACATAGCTGTCAGACTAACTCTAAAGTAACTCTTTTAGGCTTAAAATAAGTCAGTTTTAAAGTCTGACACTGTGCCCTCCCCCACACACACAAAATTGAGACCACTGTACCCAGCCCCCACCTCAGAACTACAGTTCTGTGTGTCACTTCTGCTGCTGACCATGTTAGTGAGCGGGCCAAACAACAACAACAACAAACTTCCTGCTGTTTCCAGAACACCGGCATGCACCTGTCTACCTCTCACAGTGTCTTTTCCTCACGTCCCTCCCTTCACTCCCCCTCTAACAACTCTCCCACGACCCCCTCACAGTTTGAAAACCTCTGCACGAGACAAATCTAGGAGCAAAGTAAGGTTGACTGGCCTTAACACTACAGACCAATCCAACATATCTTTGAGAGCACCTGAAGTGCTCCGGGCTGAACATCCTGAACAAGTCATATACAAGTGATAGTCGTATAATGGTGTATCACATCATCAACACACGCCCTGTGTACTCCTTCAGTGAGCAGAAAGTGCTGAAGTCGGATTGGAGTTAGGTAACACCGAGTGATGAAGAACCCTCCCTGCTTCAGTCTGACAGAAAGCATGTACTGTGTGGAGTAGGGCTGAGGACAAATATGTTTAAATGTGCTGTATTTTAGTATCTGAAATATTTTGGGCGTGTTGGTTCATCCTGGCAGACGTTTTGCTACCTTATAAAGAGGTCATGTTTCTTGGAAGATAAGATAAATCAAAGCCTCCTCAGCTTTTTCATGGTGTTGTAACTACTGTTTTATTTGGGTTTGCCAAGTAATTCTGCTTCCGAGTTGTTGTTTTTTTCTCTCCCTCTTTCCTTTCCGCCCTCTCCCTTCTTCCACTCCCTCTTTCTTTTGTTTATTCAGGTGTGCACACTCAGGGACTGTGGAAAGCAGGCAGATTATGAACATTGTGTGGCACCATTTTCTTTACTTCTCATTCCCCTACTTCTCAGGTTGACAAACGTGAGGATACTGACATGTGAAGTTCAGATAAAATGTACAAGCGGTTAAATACCGCACAAAGAAGCAAGCATATTTTCGGAGGACAGCTATCTGGGTGGGAGGGGGGGAGTGGTTGATGCGATTGAAAGTACAAGCTGGGCAGCGGAGCACAGCAACAACAGCGGTGAACAGCTGAGAGAGCAGGAATGTGGTCTCCTCATTATGTGGACAGGCTACTACCACAGCCTAGTAATTGGCTCCCAGGCCATGCATCAGTCCCACGAGGTTTCACCTCACCATTGAGCAATATGATTGTTTGTGCGTAACAGTACACAGAGGAGGAAATGGAGGGAACTTGCATTTTATTATCTCCTTAAGGGTGATTCACTCCTTGTGCTGTTATGTAGGAGTAGTTCAGGGTTTTGGAGGCCATGCTGATGGGATAGTTCAGATCTGAGGCAAGAAAAGTGTCTTGAGATTGGGCGAGACCACTTGTTTTGGTCATGTTCTTCTTCTTTCTTTTCCTGCTCCTCTATAGCTTGTTAGCTCAGTTTGGGAGGAGTTTCTTCTGGTGCATGTATTTACAAGTTCTTTTGATAATTGCTAGTCATAGCAAAGTCATCTGATAACTGTTTATGTGAACATTTGGTGATGGCTTAAAAGGAGAGTGAATGTCTCCTCTCTATCTTGGAGGAGAAGAGAGGCGTGAGCCACTGATGTTGGTTTCAAAGTTGTAATTAATAAGTAACAATTGTTTGTTTTCCATTTTACCATCTCCTTTCCTTCAAAGAGCAACTGGTATTTTGTATCAAGGCATCTTTTATGAGCTTTTTTGTCTCCCACATTTTATTGTGAAAATGTCCTTTGTAATTCACTACAAATGCACCACACATATGCTGCACCACAGGATATGATTTCAGCTCTTGGAAACGCATCAGAACATTAAAACCCTGCTTGTTGTGATTATTTGTCCAGTTTATTTCCTAGACAAAAGGGTCATAACTATAGTGACCACTTTCAGGTTCCTTTATTCAACCTCGATAGCACCCTCTAACTCAAAGGGGAGGGACTGCAGTTTTTATACAGCACAAGGACTCAGTGCTACAAGGGTTTTCTAAACTTTCAAATGGCTAATAAATGGCTGCATCCTTAAAGTCCAACTCTGCTCAAAAAGGTGTTTTGCCTATTATTATCTTGGATGTTTGAGCCTCACTGTGCAGAATGAGTCTCTTTTGAGTTTGACACTAGAAGGCTGTTTTGAAATGAATCTGCTGAAGGAAGAACGTTTCCCTGTGCTCACCTTTTGTAAATCTCAGTTCAACACATTTTTGCCAGATTGTTTGTGATGTGACCACCAGTTTGGAAGCCAATCGGGTTTCCACATCACACTTGTCTGAGGACTTTTTGGGACCATATCAGACACACATTTCTTTTTGTATTATTATTTCTAGAGCATTTTTAAATTAATTAAAACATGTCTGGAGGGAATCTTTTAATTAATAAATATCACAGATTTAAATTTGTTGCTATATTCTTATATTTTAGAGGTGAAGTTGGCATGTGTTGTGTCTGGTCCAATCCATTCACCATGTTTTGGGTCTACAGACATGCTCTGTTTTTTCTTTTTCTGTTTCGGAATAACTGTAAACAGGGTGTTGCTTTTAAATAAGTGTGACAACTAAACTTGTATAAACAATGATTAAATGAGACGTAACGTCTTCTGTAACATGCTATAACTTACTTGCACTGTTTGCAGGGGGATAAAGGCGGGGAGCGGGTGCTACAGAAGAAATGGACCACCTTCCTGAAGGCCCAGCTGCTGTGTTCCCTCCCTGATGATGGCTTTCCCTTTAACATCATCCAGGACATGTTTGTCCTGAAGCCCATGGGAGACAGCTGGGAGAGCACCGTCTTCTATGGCGTCTTCACCTCCCAGTGGTAAGAGAAGAATGGATGTGTTTGTTCTGATCATCTACTGTGACAGAAGGGCACTTTAGATAATAAATCTAATTCATGGCATTGTTACAGTTTATGTTTATGCACAAATACACACAGAGAGAATCTACACAGCTTACACACACATCATCTTGAGCCAGTTTTTATTTAATATCTGTACTCAAACTTGGCAAGTTGCCTTTTCTTACTTGGCTCCACTGAATTTAGAGCAGCTGTAATGTGCTTAAACACTAACACAAGCTCATGCAACCCCAATGTCTAATTAATGTATCAACAAAATAAAGGTTTTAATATGGAAATCGTTCAAGCGCCCACTCTACAACTGTTCTCCAGTGAGAAGTTGCTGCTCTAGTTTCCTGAATTAAAAAATGGTAGGAATGTGATACTAAATGTGTAAATGGCTGTTTTTTTTCCATTGCAAAGAAGAATGGAGCCTATTGGTTCCTGCAAGCAAAACACACAAATTCAAAAATGGAAAACATATAAACTTTTAATGTGTTCACAGGTATAAAGGAGCATCGGGCAGCTCAGCGGTGTGTGCTTTCACCATGGCACAGGTGGAAAGAGCTTTCAGCGGGCGCTATCGAGAGGTCAACAGGGAGACGCAACAGTGGTACACCTACAACCACCCAGTGCCAGAACCACGGCCCGGGGCGGTGAGTGGTGCAGGCAATACCCTGTGACAAATAATACAATTCCCCTTCTTTTGGTTCAGTCCATACATGCAGAGTAAATCTCTATTTCTATTAAGTTATTTATTAATTTGCCATTTTAATTCTACTTCATTCACTACCTTATGTCAGTGTTTTAGTGTTTACTCACTACTTGAATCTGCTCGCTTTCCCTTCAGTTCTCTTTTCCCCAAACTCACACACACCCACCCTGCCCCACCTCTTTCTGTTTCTCTCTTCCTGTATGCGTCTGCTCTGTTGACTTTCTCCATCAGTGATACACCGAAAATACACAGAGCTCGTCTTTCAAAGTTTTCTATCCTCGGTTCCGTTTTCACAGCAGCCGGTGCACCGCACATGGAGGAGGCTTGTTAATGATGCAGCCTGTTGAAATGATCGAAACCAACTCGGTCCCGAGTGACCTCTCCACTGGTGTGTTTACTGTTGCTTTACCTGGTCCGAGTTGGTCCAGGTCTACTCAAATAAGCAGAAGTACATTTTTCGTTTTTAATTTACTCCCCCACAGTGCGTGACCAACCACGCCAGGCAAATGGGTATCCAGTCATCCTTGCATATGCCTGATAAAGTGCTCAACTTCGTCAAGGACCACTTCCTGATGGACAGTGTGATCCGCAGTGCTCCCCTGCTGTTGAAACGCAGTGTGCGCTATACGCAGATCGCCGTGCACAAGATTCAAGGCATGGAGAGGGCCTACGACGTGCTCTTTATTGGAACAGGTACAGCTCATTACAACAGCATGTTTTCATGGGTTATTTTGTGGATTATTTGTGGGTATTTCCATATTTTTGGGGGGAAAATCTTAAAGAGGGAAAAAATAAGATTCCATACTGTCCCCTGCCTTCAATATAAGTCACTTCCTCTCGTACGCTGTGTCTTCCAGATGATGGAAAACTCCACAAGGCCATCAATGCCAACGATAAGATGCACATCATAGAGGAGATGACTCTGTTTCCTGAGCCTCAGCCTGTGCAACACATCGAACTCGATCCTCAGAGGGTAAATCACACCTCTGTAACAATATTTATAGTTAATAGAAAAGTTACATATGTCACAATACACATCCTCAATGATTATTGTCATACTGGTTTGTGTCCGTTTATATTTAATGTTTTGTGGTGCTTACTCATTTCAAGTTATTTCAAGTAATAAAAATGTGTAAGAGCCAGATTTACTGGAGCACAAACCGGCTACAGACATTTTCTTTCCACAGTGGCTGTTCCATTGAGTTTTCCTGCAAGTTATAGGACTGTCTGGAACAGAGTTTATGATCCTCTCTGGCATTTTACCCAGAGTGAAATTTCATTACCTTACTCTCTTTATTACATAATGGCCTCTCCCTGGGACAAAGCAGCCAAACAGCAATCTTATCTGAGATTATGTAATTCTAAGTCCAAGATACTTTTTGTGAGTGTATTCTTAGCTCCAAATAGGGATATGAAAGACAGACTGAACCCACATGTCCATCTAATATACTGGTGGATAAGATGGCCTAAATATAGACTGTACTTTTGGGAAGACAGGGATGCGCTGTACGTCAGTATCAGCGTCACATTCATGGTGAAAATACATTTCTGGATGATAGTACTTCTGCAGTACATAATGATGCGTAAAGTCTGAAAAGTGTTGAACGTGCAAAAGAATAAATAGAAATGAAGACAGTGCCGTGTGGCAGCCACTTGTTGCCATGTGTTTTTGAGCACAGTCAAATTACTTGGCTGGCATCTAATAAGAGAACAGCTGGCCAGAGTTAGTCCTTTGTTTAGGTTATATTCTTCTGTTTATCTTAAGTGTTTTAGCATGGTTTCCTTTTCTGAAATAACGAACAGCAGTTCTGTTCTGCCCTGTGTTCACCATTTGCTGAGAGATTAGTATCAGACAGACTCACACATGTTTCTCTCCTGCAGGGTCTGTTGTTTGTGTCATCCAACTCTGGGCTGGTGGAGGTTCCTGTGGCCAACTGCACCAACTACCTGAGCTGTGGAGAGTGTGTGTTGTCCAGAGACCCTTACTGCGCCTGGACCGGGAGGCTGTGTCGGGACGTCAGGATGGCTCCGCCTGACAGGTAAGAGCTCATATACACATAACACAAATTCTTCAACTTTTCCTAAACATTCACTTTTAATTTTTGTTCATCTACCTTAAACTCACAGTCACTATGGCTAATTTGTTCGTTAAGCCACCTTTTAATAGATTTAAATCGTTTGATAACTTGTTTTTTTTTTTACATTCCTTTTTTTTTCTAAACAAAAGATCTTTCTAAAACCAAGGAGCAAAGTCAATGAAATTACAGTTCACACCACCCTAATCATTAATACAAAACTCATATATATATACATAAAAATGATTTAAATTTACTCTTAAAATAGCCAGTAAATACATACATACATACATACATACATACATACATACACTTTAGACTTTCAGCCATAATTTACATCATTTTAATTTATTTTACTTTTTAATTTTACTATTTTTAAAATTCACAATTATTTAGATTAAGGCGTCATGATTTTAGGTCGAGTTGGTCTTTTTTTCACCCAGTGCAGAGAGGTAGATTATCTGTATGTGTATTTTGAGAATTTCCGAATTCCACAGATTCTCTTAAATAACGTATGTATGTGTTACTTAAGAACAAATTTATTTGCACGAGTGCTTTGGCATGAGCTTTAAAACAGGAAAAAATGCCAGGTTGGGAAATGGTTACCTCACCTTATTTCAGACTTGTGTTTCTTGTGTTAGACTTGTGTTAGATATGAACATGCACCCAAACAAACTCGTAAAAGAAGCTCATCGTTATGTTCTTGAACAAGTAGCTTTTAGGATTGTGCTCTGTGTCATACTGATGAAGCCATACTCAGGAACCTTTACTAGAGGTTTTAAATGAGAGGCTTGGAGGGAGAAATGGGTACATCCAAACAAGTTGCCTCTCATTACAGCTGCTGACCCCCACCCTGTTGTTTGTGTGGTATGTTTTGTCTCAGTCACTGGCAGCAGGACGTGGAGGAGGCCGATACATCAGCGATTTGTAACAGGACGTTTCCCAGCACCAGATTACTCCGACCAGCAGCTGCTCGTGAGTGTGTTGTCTTTGCTATAGTTCTCTTTGATTGAAGTGTTGTCAGACACCTCATGGACACCACAACAGCATGGACACAGAGGTGTCAGAGAAGAAGCTGTCACTTGTTGTTGCAGTGATATGTTTACTGTAACACTTGCAAATGGCTTACCCATCTTTAAAGGAATAGGTCAACATTTTGGGAATTTCTCTTATTTGCTTTCTTGCCAAGTGTTACAGTAGATGAGAAGATCAATACTACTCCCATATGTGTCTGGTAAATATGAAACTACAGCCAGAGTACAGTTATCTTAGCATAAAGATGTGAAACGGGGAGAAACTGCTAGCCAGGCTCTGTTCAAAGGGTAAAACAAATGTGCTTACCAGCACCTCTACCCCTGTAAAACCACAACTTGATCTACTAAGGGGAGGATTTTGTTACCTCTGTACAGAGCAAGTCTAGCAGTTCCCCCCTTACACCAGTCTAAGGTAAGCTAACCATCTGTAGGCTGTAGCTTCATATTTAACTAACAGATGTGAGCCGTGGGATCAGTCTTCTCAAAATATCGAATTATTCCTTTAAGTTAGGTTGTTATTATATGCAGTTTGTAAAATATTCCTTGACTGGAATCTTTAAGTATTTTGAAGCAAAATTGTTTTGGTTTTATTTTATAGGTGGCTCTCATTGCCAAATCATTACAATCCCAGTCAACACATTCAGAGTGCTGCCCTGTAAACTGCGGTCCAACCTGGCACAGAGGAGGTGGCGTTACAGTGACAGCGCCAGCCAGTTCCTCTACGCTACTCCCGAGGGAAACCTGGTAGTTGTGGCTCAGGCCGACAGGATTGAGACCTATGAGTGCTGGTCAGAGGAGGAGGGTTTCCGCCAGCTGTTGGCCAACTACTGTGTGAGGGCGGAGCCCCGCCAGGAAAGCACCACTCTGATTGGCCACTCACGCACACCACACATTGAGCGAGAGGAGACCATCATCCTGCCTGGCGAGTCTCGTTCTGAGCAGGTCCACACAAAGACGTACTGGAACGAACTGATTGTGGTGTGCGCCCTGCTGGCGTTCTCCCTTGTGGTGTTCTCCCTGTTTGTCATCTACAGGAACCGAGATCATATGAAGTCCATGCTAAAGCAAGGCGAATGCCCTAACATGCAGCAGAAGAAGCCGAGGATAGTGGGAAAGCCTGCAGAGAGCTTACCGCTAAACGGTAACACCATCCCTGTTTCCACTTCTGATCACAAGGGCTACCAGACATTAAATGACAACTACATCTGCAGCACGCCCACCCACGAGTCCTCACCAGATAACAGCAAGAGCTTCTCAGAGTCCTCCGACAGGCGACCACTTAACTTGAAGGAGAGCCACGTGGAATATTCCCCGACCTGCCCTCGGCCCAGAGTTAGGCTAGGCTCGGAGATCAAAGACTCCATCGTGTGAGAGCACAGTATTCTGTAGAAGATGCCACCCTGTATCTCCACGAAGGATACAGGCCACTGAGCAAAGGAGAGGACACACTGACATCCTTCTACATCACAGCACCTCTTTTATTTTAGTCATCTTTGTTCTGTGATCAGTGTGGAGGTGATTTTGTTTAACCATTTCCACTCCAAAGCTAGAGCACGGTCTGGTTTGCTGCATAGAGGAAAGAAGAGGAATCTCAAGAAAGGCGCAGCTGCTAAGAACAGTGTCTTTTTTTTTTGAGTCATTCTCATGGCCACTGAGGTGTGCAAGTGTAGAGCTGTAGAATTGTCGTTTTTGATCACATCACATGATATACTAAAAACAGTAGACAGTAACTTGGTGCCCAGTCCCATATGAGTATGTGTAACCTTCTGCATGCTCTGCAGAAGATGGCTGCCACAGAATCTACACTTCTGTTATTATGCACATTAGAACCAAGCCAAGCTACATGGTGACCAAGAGTTCAGGTTTAGGAGAATTTAATACATGTGTTGCCTATTCATTATGATCCACACATTGTAGAAGCAAGTCAGAAGCACACTTGTTCCCTTTTGCTTAATAAATGTCATCACTGTGTTAGGATATAGACGATGAAAGACGAGGCAGACCAGGAAAATACACCACAGCTTGGTTAAATAGAGCCCTTGTAAAGCTGTTGGAACAACAATTTAAAGGACTGCAAGGAAGATAAATTTGATCATAACTTATTTTCCTGGGCCGAAATTTACTTCCTGAATGTATGTTATTGTTCAAATAAGGTCTGTTTCCATTCATACATCACTGCACTATGGGCAATCTGGGCAACCCATTGCTCTACATCCCTGCTCATCGGAGACAGCCCTGTTCATTATTTTTGACCTGCAGGTACCTTGATGGGCTTATAAATTGACACAGAGACCCTGTTGTTGAGGCAAATATGGCGAATAAAGAGACATGACATTGTTATGTCAGTCAAAGTGGACTTTACAAAGAGAGCCAAGAAAAAAAGGTCCTCTATCATGTTCAGGGCAGCACCGAAATCATCATGTGCACTGTGCCAAAAAAACAACAACTTGACTGTCTTCTTGAAATGCAGCAGTGCCATTCGTTTATGACCACTCCCATATTTTGTGTTGGCATTGATCACTGTCGAAGAGCACATGGCGATGGAACCAGAGTTGGGTTTCACAAAAGTTAAGTGGCACTAATAATAAACAAATGTGAAGGGCAAGGTTGGAAATTTCTCTTTAAGACTGTTAGCTCATAATAAACTTTTGGGCAAAATAATTGACTTTCTTGTAAAATCTGAACTGTGGACAAATGTCTCCATGTGGCATGGAGATGACTTCATGTATAAACTTGGTTGTCAGGTGAGAAAATATTCCAGTTTTCCTTTAGTTACACATAAAAGAGTTATCAGCCTTCTTAGTATACACTGAAACATACAGGTACAACTAGTTTGAGACTATTGACATTGACAAGCGCTAACAATACAAACCTTTTGGTTAATTTAAGTGCTAATAAAAATTCAAAGAACAATTTATAACAACAGTCACTGTAGAGGAGAGGTAATATTTAGTGGTCTTGTTCAGACTGCAGCTGCACTAAGTAGTAATGTAGTGGCACAGAGCGCTGTATTAGCTCAATATAACCTCCTCCAGCCCCACCAGGTAACATTTCTTACATACATGGCATTCACCCCACTCAGTTTGATGTCAAGGTGATGTTAACGTGAAAGCACAAGTAATCAGGGTTTTGAAAACTTACAGGTTTGCTCGTCAGTAAAATTGGAACGAATTCTAAGAAATGCAACTACTGAGAGACAGAAGGTGGTGTGGCTGCTAAGGAAAATGATTTTTAGAAATCACTTATTACAGGGACCAGTGCAGCCATTATGAACACACTTGCACCCACATTGCTCAGACTTTTGAGACTTAAAAAGCAGAATTTTCCAAAGATGTAGGACGCTGATATTGTTGTTTCAATCTGAATGAGAACATTTACACAACCATAGTGACACCACAGCACCACATGTCTTACAATACATCACCAACTCACTGTATTGATCAAAGAATCCTACAGTATATTCCAGTATCATACAGAATAAACATTTTGCTATTTTGAACACTGAGCAGACGAAACGTTATGTTACAGCTACAGGTTGACAAAGTAATTGCACAGCATACTGTGCAACAGTGGTCAGTGTTTCCTTTTGTTTTACTTTTTGTTGTGTATATACAGTATCTGTGCTTAATATTGTGTGTTTTTAAGGGACCTTGTGCAAGATGTGTTGTAGAGATAGTCTTGAAACTAGAGAGTGAACACTGCTGATATTTTGTTTTCATAGTGCTTTACTGCCTACTTCAGCATACATTTCAACTCTTGCACAGAACACTGCACATTTCTCACCATGCTGTTAGCTCAGCACCTGGGCTGGTTTTTATCAAGCACATCAAAGCAGGAGAGGTATCTGGTTTTATTTTCATACCATACTGAATTAAAGGGGTACTTTGATATTGTAGGAAAAAGGCTTATTCACTTGCTTAAGAGTTAAAGAGAAGATTGATACCACTCCCATTGTCTGCATGCTAAATATGTAGGTACCACCTGCAGCCGGTGAGCATAGCTTAACATTAAGACTGAAAACGAGGACCAAAAACTATACAGTAACAGCCTGTAGTCTTGTTGCCTTGAGTATGCCAGGAAACCAACAGAAACTCCAGGAAGTCACTGCTCCTGACAAAGAAATAGTTTGGCACATAAAACCTTGTAAAATGATATTTTTTACTCTTTGGATTTTGGACAAAAAAACGATTGTATGACCTTTGGACAGAGCTAGGCTAGCTGTTACTTCCTGTTTCTAGTCTTTATGCTAAGATACCGAGTGGTATCAATCGTCTGATCTAACCCTTGGATGATGAAAGATGTGTATTTCCCAAAAGTTCGACCCGTACCTTTTTAATTTTGTTTGCTCTCTTGCCAGCTGAGACTGATCAAATAAACCAGAGTAAAACATTTGCCAACAGATAATGTAACAAGAACAAATCCAATTCTAAAAGCCTTGGTGCAAAGCATTGTTTGTCACCACAGCTAGGACAGATTTTCTAAACTATAAAATGTCTCTTGCTGAATAACCTGCTTTGAGAGGCTTGGTAAATAACCTCACAACAGATTTTCAAAATGCCTTTTAGATGTCAGGTTGTTCTGCCTTTAGCCATGTGCCACATTGTACACCACCCAGCAGTGACCTCACCAACAGAAATGTGGTGAATGGCGTGATTGTAGCCCTCCATGGGCACACTTAACTCCACAACTCAACACGGGTCAACAGTAGATTTACAGATTCACCCAAGCCACCATTAACTTAACCTGCAAACAATAAGACTGGGAGCTGCTCAAAATCTTGTACAATTCTGCTGCTTTTGCTTGTGTCAAAAGTGTTACTGTGCACATAGGAAACATCTTTCTGAGGAGGTCGATATTTAATAATACTTCTTAATGTCATATAGAAAAGCTGAATTTACACTACCATTTGACCTTAATAGTTAATAATGCCCAAAAGGTAAATAGTGTTATGAAAGCATATTTATTAATGACGTGCTTTTCATTAAAAAAGCCAATACTTCCGTGGTGATTGATGCTTCATTTTGAGTGGCTCCTCAGTAATGCAACATCCTGTACTGGGCATGAATGTAGCCAACTATATCACATTTTGTAGAACATCTACAGCAGTCTATTTTCCTAAAAAAACAACAAAAAAACGGCTTAAGTAGGCAATCCATTGCAACATCTTTACAGGATTTTGTTTAAACGGTCATACTACAAAGAAACTGCACAATAGAAGTAATTAATCAGTTGTGCTGCACGATGAAGTGCTGCAGTAAGATGCAAGCACAACTCCAAATCCTCCATATCGGCTCAGCCATGAGACACAGCAACTGCTTTGCCTCAGCATACTGAACAAGATAAGCTTAGTTGACTGAATAACTATTAGACAAATGTGGTCTTGCCTGCATGATTTCTTTTATTTGTTGTGTACAAATAACATTGTGAACTGTATTTTTTGTATCATTGAGATTGTGACTGTTGTTTTTATTATGATGTACATAAAAAGCACTTTATTTTAATTTTTTAAGATAAATGAATAAATACATGTTTTGACACATGTATGTGTGAGTCCATTTTATGCTGTCAATTGCTTTTGCATAGAAGGTGTATTTGGGAGAAAGAGAGAAGAAATAGATGTGAAAAAGCAAAAGTGTAAAAAAAACATTTTCACAAATCTATGTATCTCTCTACCACATATATAATATAAGGAGACAATTTCTTCTTCTTATACAAATGTCTTGGTTTATTTTATCAATGAATTGCTGCTTGCAAAATCCAATTACATTAAGTAATTTTAATAAATTATGGTATTCAAAAAAGGCATTAAATGATTTTATTTGTCAAATAACGGATAATTTCATATCTAGTCCTTATTTTCACATAATTTGGTGTCAAAATGACTAGACAGTAGTTGCTGGCGGATGCAACACCCAGCAATTGTGCCCATCAAATCCTATGCAGAAAAAGAGCTTTTTTTGCCACAGACAGGCTCAGACTGTTATATGAGGTTTCTGACAACATCATGGAAAGGATCCCTATCAGCGACTCTTGTAAATCAAATTGATTAATTGTATTTTTTTTCAGAGCGGAAGTCATGCTTGCATTTGCTGATTGGCATCTGCTTGCAGCTGCTGGGCTACCAGCTAACTTATAATGTCCAACCATGGTGGTGTACACTGTGGCCATTGTAACGTGACACCGCCATCACGGTACTGCTGCAACCCCCCTCCACCACCCCTGTCTCCTCAAATGTGCTGGATGTTTTTGTATTGTTGATTTAACTAAGATTTAATTGTGTTTAGTAGTGAGGGGTTGAAGTGTTTTTGACTTAAATTAAGTTACACCCAAAATATAAAGCTCTGATTCCAGCTGATGAGAGTCTTTTCCTCACAGCACTGAAAATGATGGCTGGAGCTCCTCATACCCAGTAACAGTATATTAATGCTGCACGCTGGTCATGGCAAATTCAAAGGGCAGCCCTGTCACAAACGTCAGCTTTTGAATCGATACATCAAGTTATTTTTAGGTACTGTGTGTGGCTGCTACCCAATACTGAATGATGTTTACTCAGTAGGGACAGAGAGATGATGACACAGGGATGCTGTGTCTTACTGCTGCTCTTTGATCATGGTACAGCAAAGGTAAGAGACTGGGTTTGGTTTTCTTTCCAGTTTGTCTCTCTGCTGTGTACTCTCCACCAACACCTCTTATCAAACCAGACTTTTTGCGTCAAATCCACATGACAATTACTTGAATATCAAGGATCTTGCCATAAAAGAGGTCACTCTACAAGATATGTCCATGCCCTTTCTCACAATTTTTACCTTGCAGGTCATTGTTAAACAAACTTGATTCAAACTCAACAAAAACTAAATAAAACTAATAAAAAAACATCTTTTTCACCATTTCTGGTTTGGTTGCAATAACAGTCTTGGATGAAAAAAGAAACAGCTGTTTTATCTCTGTCCTCACAAGGAGGGACTCACATGCACTAACAGGCTGCGATAACAACACAGGCAGAGGGAGAGTGACATTGTTCTCTCATTCTCATTTTTGAGTCTCTGTAAATATTACAAACAGTACAGTCTAAACCTACTTTATATAAGAAGTGCAATGAGATTTCTGATTTCTGAGACTCTGAATTGGCACTATATAAATAAAATGAACATTTTAAATATTTAGCTCTATCATAGAAACCACTTTCCCCATCCACCAATTGTAATTGTACATTAAAT
>JAPMOB010240660.1:0-33947 GCA_029875015.1 Lepomis gibbosus | reverse complement strand
TTCTAAAATCGATCAGCATTTCTTTAGTTTTTGCCACGTTAATGTTAATAAAAGTCGACTTGCACCACTCTGTAAAATCAAAAGTCCGGTTTCTGGTCACCCATGCACCCCAACCACCTCCTTACTCTGACATTTCTGTTATTTAGATCCTACACCGGTTTTTAGTGTTCATAAATGACACTACAGGGCTTCCCCTAGTGAACTGAAGTATGATGCTAAGAGGCTTCCCAGGGCGTTACAAGCTGACGCCTTGGGGTCTTGACCATTAATCACAATGTGAGATTGGGTTATTTGTTTAGTCAATAAAAAGTTAGAAAATAGGGAAAAATGCCCGTCACAGGTTGTCAGAGACCAAACTGACATCTACATCTTACTACCTTTTTATTTGACAAACAGCTAAAAACTCAAAGATGTTTAATTTACAATGATGGAAACAAACAGAAAAGCAGCATATCGTCAAGATTGACTGATTATTGAAATTGTTGCAATTGATGAATTAATCAATTAATTTACTAATTGTTTCACAACTGATTAACATAAAAGATGGGTCTTTTTTCCTTTTTTTTCAAACATTAGCACTCTGAACAAACCACTTCGGCTCCAAAATCATGAATGCAAAAGTCATGCTTTGCTTTGCTCTCACAGTCTCAGTCCTCAAATCAAAAGCTCTACAAAGAAGACTGCAAAAAAACAAAAATGAAATCGTGAAAATCAATATTTAAAACTAAAATGAAAATGAATACATAACACAAAGGTAGCAACTTGGCAACTAGAGGAGCAATGCTGCTACTTAATTATAAGTATTTGATAGCAGGGATGGAGGGCTGAGGCAGAGAGACTGCTGCTACCTGTGTTGCAAAGTCAGTCTCGCGCTTTGTGTGATTTTCTTTTCATGCAATCATTAGGCTTCTTTTCTGTCTCTTCTCTCTTTCGCTTTCCTCCTCTGTTATTTTTTCTTCTGCTGTGTCTCTCCTGGCGCCTGTGCCCTCACTCTGCCCCTTCTGTCACATCTGACACCTCTAGACGGTAAGTGGCTTCTCTTGTTGGCCGCTGATTTTGCCAATTCCCCCGTCAGTGTGTGTTGTTCTCTCCCACAGTCGGTGTTTAAAGTGTCTACCTACTGAATCCCGCATGTGACATGATATAAAAGAAAAATACCTATTGCACTGTTAGAAATCTGATTTGTTATGCAGAAAATGATTTAAGATTAATTCAAAGATAGACTATGTAACTTTAGCCGAACAGTGGCCACTGTGACCACAAGTGTAGTTGACCTCAGCACAGATAGGGAAAAGTTAAAAATTACCTCCACAGCAATACCTAAAATTACAAATATTAGCCACCATAAACTGCTTCATGCCAAACCTATAGTTACCATAGTATGGCTTTATATCCTTTCATCCCGGCGACATTATAATACCTTACAGAGTCTCTGCTTTCTCTAGCAGGACAAGATGATCAACCTGAGTTTCCTGAGGCTGTTCAGAGCGGCTCGTCTCATTAAGTTGCTGCGGCAGGGCTACACCATACGCATCCTGCTGTGGACCTTCGTTCAGTCCTTCAAGGTTTGTATACACTCACACAGTTACCTGAACACGCAGACTAACAGTAAATGCCTCTGGACACACGTGTAAGTCATGTAAGTAAAAATTGATTTTTTTGTAGCACATTTCAAAACAAAACTTGCAAAGTGCTGAAGAAACTAGAGAAAGTGAATAAGAATGCAGATTTATTCAGGATTTTAGCCTTGATTTTGTCAATCAGATTGATTTATAGCTGAATAAAAGGATATCATACAATATACAAACATTGCAATGCAGGGTTCAAAAGCAGGCAGAGGGCCGTTACAATCGAACTAAATTGCTCTCTGCAGACAGCAGTTCGGATTTTCACACAGTGCCGGTTTGCTCTCTAAATCCCCTGGGACAAGTTGAGTTAAATGTGGAGCGCTGGGCTGCAGTCGAGGGAATTTATAGCAGGTTTTATGTCAGTGGTGAGAGCTTTTAAGCCCAATGAAAATGGACAGTATCTACAGAGTGTTAAAAGGTGGCTATTTAATTACAACAAATGTTCGCCTCCTCCTCGCAGCGATAAAAATGGCTGCTTAAAAGAATCGACCCTGCAGGTCAGGTTGACTGCTCGAGTTCTTAAATAAGACTGTAAAATCTTACAAGGCCGTTAGTACTCCGTGGAGAATCAGATTTGTTAGTGTTTGTATGAGTGCAGAGAAAGAATGAGAGATCAAAAGAGAGGCTGCAAACTCTGTGTGTTTGTGTGTACGAGAGAGAAGAGTATATGCATGTATCTGTGCTGTTTAACATGTATTTATGTGTTTGCTTTCAGGCTCTGCCGTATGTCTGCCTGCTTATTGCCATGCTTTTCTTCATCTATGCCATCATTGGAATGCAGGTGAGTCGTGACAAGCTGGACTAGAGGAAGTCAGAATGTAATGATTTAGTGGCAGATGCATCGTAGAAACTGTACCCCTCAGGTGTTTTGACCTATTTTGACTAATTAAACCTCTTCACAGAACTGTGTGGGTGTGTACAGACTGTGCTCGATTGACATCCTCCTAATTAGTTTTGTGACGCCTGTTAGTGTTTTACAACTTACACTTTTATTATTATTATTATAGTACATACAGTTTGGTGACCTGAGCAGCAGTCAAATAAGAGAAAAAAAACCCAGAGTTAGTTTAACATGTTGCAATAATGCATTACAACGTGTCCTAAAACAATAAAAAAGTAGTGACATGATGCCTTTGTTTGGAGGATGAATTTGACAGGTGGCCAATTCTGTATTCAATGTATTATACCATTGATATGTGACTTCATTATTGGCTGCACAGATGCTTGCTAGCCAATGGGAAATAGCTTTCCTGCATCCATGGTATAAACTTTGAAAACTAACACTTATACCAACCCTGGCACAACTTTGTACTTTAAAGAAATAGTTTGACATTTTGGGAAATGTGCTTATTGTTCATTCTTGCCGAGTGTTCAATGAGACAGATACCACTCTCATGCCAGTCTGCTAAATATAGCTACAACCAGGAAATGATTAGCTTAGATTAGCATAAAGACTGGAAGCAGTGGGAAACAACTAGCCTGGCTCTGTCCAAAGGCAGCACATCCAAATATCATAAATTAACAGATTATTGCTTGTTTGTGTAATCCATACAAAAACCAAAGTGTAAAAATGTTACTATTTGTGGTTCCACAACCAGAGCTTGGGGTTTAGTGTCTTGTTCCAAGGACATGGACATGCAGACTGGGGGAGGCTGAACCATTAACCTTCTGAAAAGTGGGCGAATGCTCTACCCCCTGAGTCACAGTCGCACCGTGGTGGTGATGGGTGGTTTTCTTTACCCTTTGGACAGTGTCGGGCTAGCTGTTTCCTTATCATAACCAGCTAAGCTAACTACCTGACTTAGCTTTTGTCCAGCCAGTTAGCCAAGCTATGCTAAGCTTCGCTAACTGTGTCTGTTCTGGGATATTTGTGGAAAAATGTACTTCTTAGAACAAGATGCTTCTCTTCTTGTACCTGCATTTTCAACTTTGTGATGTAATGTCAGGGCACAAGGACACTGCCATGATCAAAGATTAGGCCTCACAGTGATCCGTATCCTCTTTCACTGTGTTTTAGCTTTGTGAGCATTGATTTTATTCTACAGACTATCTCTCCTCTAGAGACAGATAAAGGAGGAGGATAATATGAGTTACATGTGTAAAATATCAATCCAACACGAGAACCCTTTAAAAAAAACACACCACACTATGTTTGTAAACCTCATAATGGTCCAGTCTTTTGGGATTTTGCATTCATTGTGAGATGTTTTATATTGAATCCTCCTGTACAACACCACAAACATCTGCCTCCAACATTACCATAGAGCTGAATCAACACATCTCTGAAACAGTTTCAATGAAAATTTAATATCATATATTTCACAAAATGAGTATGGATTGCATGGTTACTGCCTTGGATTGCATAATATTGTAGAGGTTTTTGATTTGAGGTGGGTTTTTCCCATTGTTTAGAGGTGGCGGATATGAAGGCTTACCTAATTTTTTATTCCTTGTATATATAAGTTTATCACAGTGTTGATGAAAAAGTAAGTTGCTATTGTCGTACTGGGTCAAGATGCTACATACATATTTGACAGCTGTCAGAGGTCTCCTGGGCCCAAAAGCCAGTGTTTATAGGCCAGCAGGATGGACATGCTAAGGGGCAAATAAATATTTGAAAACAAACCTCTGGGTTGTTTTACTGGACTCACATCAGTGGGACATCACAAGTTGTGGCAGCTATCCATTCAGTCTCTCTCCATTTAATTTCAATTCAAATCAGTGAAACATGTTGACATTGCATATACATAAACTACTGACAGTAAAAAATAAATACATTTTGAAAAAATAGCAATAGACGGAACATAAACAGCTAATTACAGATAGCAAATATAGATTTTAGTGAGCAGTTCTCATTTATTCAGTGGAACAGAAAGAAAATGATCTCTTATTTGCTTTATTATCATGACTAGTAATTCAGTAGAGTGCTGTTTGTACAGGGGCTATCACAGTAGTTTTGATAAAATGGTATGCATAATATAGTACTAGATAATTGAATGCAATAGGTATTGAAAAGTACATGTGAATGTGTTTTTTTTTTCTTTGGGTACCATCCTGTCAAATGAGTTTTTATATCTGCAACAAAATCAAAGGTGACCCAAATTCCAGTCTAGATCAGGTTGGTGTTTTTTATCTTAGGTTGTGTTTGTGGCTCAAATTTTGTACCAGCGGGTCCAGTTGGTCGGGTTGTGTAACCCACTAAAACTTGGTTTTACTATGCTCTATAACATTAGATCATCATGACTAAACAATAAAAAAGATGTTTTATTATTTTCCTAGAGTTTAATGGTGAGACTACTAGATATCATCAGATTGGTGCAAGTATATGATATTATGTTTTTCCCACCCACTTTAAATCAATGAGAAGAGCACAGGGTAAAAAATAAATACAGAAAATGTGAAATAACCAACACTGTTCAAACATCAGTAACAAGAAAGACAATGTCTTCGTACAAAGAAGCTGATTGAGAAAACACATTTTCAGGGCCTTTAAAGATGTGGGTAGGGGCCCTGTAGGGATCTCAGTTTGAGGGCCAAGCACCACTGTTGTTATGCCTGTGCTACAGTAGCTCATTATAATATGTAAATGTAATATATGTAATATGTATTTTAAGTACTGTAGCATAAGCAGTCTTTAACGTTTGGGGTTTGCATTTAATAATCACCACCTGCTCTCCTGCTGCCTCAGGTGTTTGGAAACATCGAGCTGATTGAGGAGACGGCAATAAATCACCACAACAACTTCCAGACCTTTTTCCAGGCACTGACCCTTCTCTTCAGGTAATCCTGCTTTATGTTCTAAAGATTCCACTACCACAAATAATTCAGTACCTACTAATAACAAATGCTAAACCCTGTTGCTGTCATTGTTGAGCAGTGTTTACATTCACTTTGTGCACATACTATACTGTATGCTCGTACCTTTACTCTGTTGTGTGTGTGCTTCAGGAGTGCAACAGGCGAGGCATGGCACGAGATCATGTTAGCGTGTCTCAGTAACCGGCCATGCGATAAGCTCTCTGGAACTACGGGGAAGGAGTGCGGAAGTGACTTTGCCTACTTCTACTTTGTCTCCTTTATCTTCCTCTGCTCCTTCCTGGTCAGTATGAAGAAAACAGAGGGTCGTCCCCTCTGCTCTCAAACTGTGTGTTCTGATTGAAAGAAATTGTACAGAAGTTTGGTGGATTTGCAAGTGTTAGCCTATAAACTACTAGTTGGAACGTCTGTGAACTTCCTCAAACATACACTATTTTAACAAATGCTCATCATCAAAAGTTGTCGTGTTTCCTGTGGTGAGACAACCCTATTTGCATTTTACAGTAATCAATGTCTAAACGCTGTGCACTGCTCAGAAAATGTGACAGTTAGTGAGAGTAAATTGAAAAATAGGATATTTGTATTATTGATGTTGTATGCAATTTTCACACATTCTTATAAATTATCAAATAAACACACATTCATCGATACAGAAATATACAGAAAAAAAGATACAGAAAAAACAGGGAGCTCTAATTGTTGCCTACAATAGCAAAGTAGTGTTGTAAATGCAGCTGAAAATATTTATGTTACATTTAGGAAATTAACCTAAAAGGGTTTTGTAAAATCAATAAAATATATAGTTTGCAGTTTTTGGGCTAAAAGCATAAAAAATCTCTAAGATAGTCCTTTAACTAAATTTACTAACATTACATAATCTATATAATTTGAACTATTAGGTAATAGCGTCAATAAATAGGAAACCTGTTCTCTAATCTTTTGTTTCAGATTGAAATTTGCTAAATATTTTTTTAGCGTAGAAACAAATATTTATATTCAATATTATTTATTGTACACACTTATGTTTCCATTTACTAGATGTTGAACCTATTTGTCGCTGTCATTATGGACAACTTTGAGTATCTGACCAGGGACGCCTCCATCCTGGGGCCTCATCACCTTGATGAATTCATCCGTGTATGGGCAGAGTATGACCCTGCTGCCTGGTAAGTGCCTCTAATGATTTTAAATTACTATTGTTACAGTCGACCGTTGTTAGTCAGTGTCAGTGTTAAAAAAGAGGCAGTTTGTTTTTGTAAGAGAGGTAGGCTAGGTTCCAGCAGGATGAGTCTGTGACGTGGGACTGGAAAAATCCCGTCTTAGCAGCGGCGGGTGAATGACATTAAGCCTGAGCCGAGAGTTGGCTGCAGCTGGTGACGAGCCCCCTGTCGGCCGGACTGATGCATGTAAATCCAGCGTTCCGCTTGGCGTCCACTCAGCCTTCTTTGCCGCTAAGCCAGCGGGCTCCAAAGCTCCTCAGTCTGTCACTGTGGTGTGAAGAGAAACTATTTCTATCCCTCCAACGGGGGAATACAGGTTTATGTCAGTGCAGATGTCAGCGCCCTCTGCCCCTCACACCGACACTGTTTAACTTGACTAAAGCACAATATAAATTCTGAGTTAGACAGTGTGAGGCGTAATGTGTCTCAGATTATGTAAGGCTCATTAAGTTTTAAAGAAGGCTTCACAGGAGCCTTGTCTGTGAGTCAGGACTCCAGGAGAGGTGTGAGATGTGAAATATGAAATTGTCATCTTCTGACAGACATTACGGGGGAGGAATTTTTATTTATTCCTTTGAATATAAATTAGTTCAGAGAAGTGCCTACAGTAACATTCAGCATATTTTCAACTGCTTTGACTCATTTTTATGTCAGGTTGCAGCAAAAAGAATATTTAAGACTTTTATATGTTATTTTAAAAGGAGCGGGTCTGTATTACTGATTTTACCATTTTATATCCCTTCCACATCCAAAAGTTGTTGTTCTGCTGCATGAAAGTAGTGACCACTTTGGTTTAAAGTAAACACATTTTCTAGGTGTTTTTTTGGGGGGGGAGGGGGGGGGGTTCAAGTGGAAGTTTAAATTCTACATTGAAAAACATGGTTACTTAAAATAAAATTCTGATTTCAGTACCTTATAGTATAGCTTGTATTTTGAGTACTTTAAGGTGAATGAAAAAGTCTAATAAATAAAGGACTATTGCTCCAACAAAATGTTATTCCTTACAATTTGGAGAGGGCTTTGAAAACTTAAAAATAAAGTGTAATCAAATCCAAATAATAATTTTCATTCATTCATTTTCCTTTCATTCTTTACAAACTTCTCCAGGCTAAATCCTGGCTACGACCCTGACACCTTGTTGCAATGAAAATTAAAAAGAAAGTAAAAGAAAATGTGCCACTCTTTCTCTCTAAGTAAGAATAAACAATAAGCAAGAAAAACAGATGAAATTGTAATATTTTTAATGTCAAAATAAACAACAACAAATTTACGGATTTAGTCAAACTGAAACAAATGAGCCCTGAGAAGTGGTGGATTCTTTATGCTGCTGCTTCTGGATTATTTATCTAAATGTTAATGCCCGCTAACTTATGAAACATTATTATGCATAGATGTAAAGAAATAACCTGTGACCTAACCCTTAAACATGTCTTATCTTTTTCAGCGGGAGGATATGCTATCAAGATATGTACAAATTGTTGCGTTTTATCTCACCTCCCCTGGGCCTGGGGAAGAAGTGCCCTAACAGGGTGGCTTATAAGGTTTGCACACCCACACAGTCCTTTTGTTTTCAAAGGGATGTGATGGTTTCGGACTGTGAATGTCTGTTCTCATTCCCTGCGGTGCCAGAGAATGACCTGACCACACATGCATACAAACACGAATCGATCCTCCACTAACAAACTGGCAGGTAACCATGGCGAGTGCCGGAAACAATGCTGCAAGTCAGGCTCCAACAAAAGGCATCAAATGCAATGTCTATGATATTTTCCTGCTTCTAAAGACAGGACTGAAAGAGTGTGCAGTGTAGAGAGAGCATTGTGTGCTTTGTTTCCACTTTGGTTACTGCTAATGTCTTTTAGCATGCTGAAACAGAGTGCATCTTAAAGGAATACTCCAATGAAAACCTATTCTTGGCTCCCCCTTGAAAGGTGGGTCTGAAGAGTTTTTTTCTAGCTCCTTTGATCCAAGCTGTGGTCAGCTTGGATTCTGTCTTGAATAATGGATTCCAATGATGCAGAGTCAAATATATTAAAAAATATATGTAAAAAATCTACAATTATCAAACCCCTCCTGCAGCATAATCTCTTGTTGATACGTATATTTCGTATGTTCCACAAAACGTACTTTCTGAACTGAACTATGGAAGTGTAAAGGGGACTATATTAAAAGCAGAATGTAAACTTGAAAATCTAAAATGTAAATTATCTTTTTCCATATTATCTCTTATTTGAGTAACAATTTTAAATGCAATAATCCAATTGCATTTTCAAATGGAAAAGCTGTTTAACATTTAATTTTGTATGATGAACCCCACCACACAGTGGAATAAAATTGTGGAAGTGAAAATGCAATAGAACAATTATGCAAGCAATATTTAGGTAAAAATGGCATTTGACAATTTATTTTCAAAGACTTGCTTTACAGTGGACAATAGTCTAATGCAACAAGCGAAACAGAGCCAGCATTGCAGTGCAGTGCATTTACATTTACAATACATTTCTACATTTCACCACAGTATTTTGGGGTTAACATGAAAATGTGTAAGTCTGTTCATCAAGGTGGGAATGAAAAATTATAAATTTGTGTTCTTTACACTAGAACCGCCAGGGTTTGTTTTATTTGGCAAACATTCAGCACCTTGGCTATGCATTTCCCATAAACACCATCCCCACATTTCAGGCATTTACAGAATGTTTATTCAATTCTGTTCATTATGTCTTCACCGTGCAGGTTGTTCGCCTGTGCTACGCATTTGTGGAGGGCACATCCACACCCCGTGGCTCTTATAGCCTATTATATTCACAGCTTGAATTTACAGGCAGCATACAATGTATTAAAATTATTATTATTACTATTTTAGTGCTTTATAGGCTGTAATAATAATAGCCTAGTAATCTCGGCTAGTTCTTACGGTTCTGCTTGTTTTTTCAGACTCCATCGCACTTCCAGAGAATTATACATAGCTACAAAAATGTAAAAGTCCACAAAAAAGTATTTATTTGAAAGAAACAATTCTAATCACTTCCATAATTTTAAGTAGATTTGCCCATTTTTTAAATCTGGCTTCATCTTGACATTTTTAACAATAGGGGGTGCTACATAGCACACTTTTGGAAAAGTCAAAGACTGGGGCACTTCAATATTATATTGAAACTAAGTTACATTCAACCGAAAAACAGCTGCAGGTAAAGTTGAGCTGTTGACGGTTCTAGTGTTTAATAAAATGTTATTTTTTTACAATGTATGCTCAAAATTCTTGACAAGAGAGCTAAATGTACTACTTCTGTGTTCTGCCATCGCCTCAAAGTAGCTTTGCAGCTCCGCTGAATGTACCGTATATAGCAATCTATTGGAGCAAAGCAAATATAAAGGTCACTGGTGGAGAAGTGAACTATGTTGCAGGAGTGCTTGTAGAAGTTTTTGAGCATGTTTTTACTTTTTATTGTGAGATTGGGTTGCAATTGGAATCCACTGTCCTGTGAATCATACAAACATTTCAGAGCCACCTTTCAAGTGGTGTAGTGGTGAATGTTTGATACTCCAAAGATAGATTTTTGGTGGAGTAAGCCTTTAACATAAAATGCGCTCTCATTGCCAAATGCATATGTTCCACCAGTATCCTCCCATCCAAAAATTTCTGCACAGGGAATCCTCTGGAGCATCCTTCCCTCCTTCCTCCAGCTAGGATGGCATTCCAGATCATGATATCCTGGAAATCTTATTAACAAGGATTTCTGTGTTTTCCTCTTTCCCCCCTCCCATTCTCTCTTTTGGATTTTTCCACTTTCTGTCATGATGTAACATCCCCTACCTCTTTTAATCCCAACACCTCCTCACCTGGAAACCTTCATACCTCTTTCCATGACCTCCTACCATCATTCTCCCGGGAAGCGGCCGCATCACTTACCATGATATGTGCGAGATGCTTCGCGACATGTCCCCACCGCTAGGTTTGGGAAAGAAATGTCCCCCCAGAGTCGCCTATAAGGTAGAATTACTCCTTCCTCCACCATTCCCCTCCTTCTGCAGTCACCTGTAAAACATATTCAGGCTTCTATCAGTGTGCCATGGTCAGTTTCTTCCGGCCTGCTGTGTTGTTCTTTCTGTTCATCTGTGTAGCTCTGTGGCCTTGTCCTGCTCTGTGAGGGTTTACTCTGTTCATCTACTAGAGGGCCATGTAACACTTCTGAATAAAAATAGATCAGAGAGCTGAGTAAAACTATTACATGTGACATTTCTCCACAAAGTGAGAACATACTGCAGTTCTACTTAGCTTTTTAGCCTTATTTGGCTCACAGTTCTGTCTCATTGCATTGATCAACTTTGTTTACAGTAGCAGCTGATTTGTCAAAAAAACTCTGATTAGGGTGTGCTCACACTATCTGTACCGTGCCCGAGCATGTTTAACCCCCAAACTCCAGTTCGTTTGACCTGTGTGATTGCTCACAGTTAAGCGTAATGTGCCCGGTCCAGGCCCACTTGAAACGGTGGGCTTGGGGGTGGTTAGGCTGAGAGTGCTGTGTTTCCCACAGAATGACAGTCAATATTGACTTCCTGCTATTTACAGTGTGCTTACCTCGACAACCCAGCTGTGATCTAACGTTAACATAGCTCTCCTTATTAGCTAGGCTCCTTACGTGCTTGCTAATAACTTTTTTAAAGGTGGGTCTCCGGCATTGACAGTTTTGTTGGACAGAATTGTGCAGTGGTGTTCATGAGGGAGAGAAAGAGAGAGAGAAAGACACTCTGTAATCAACTACGTTTTTAAATAGGCCTAGTAAAAAAATCCCCTATCAATATGTGGCGGTTGGCCTTGATACTGTGGCTTTGACATAAAGTGCTCCGGTTCAGATCATTAGCCGCAAAGTGAGTGCAGGCCAGTGGGGGAGTGGGGAGGGGAGACAATTGTGCTCAGGCACGGTACAAGGCAACCGGGCCTAGTGTGAGTATGCCCTAACTCTCTATACACTCCCTGTCCAGCACCAAATAAGAGACAGACAAGATCTTTGTCCAATACCTTGGATTATGGAAAAACTATTTGCAGAACTACCACTGTTACCTTGACCTACCTAATGATCCCTTCAGCCTCAGATGTAGTTTGTGTTTAGTGCTATTTTGCCCTTAACTATGATCTTGAAACATAGACTATAGATAGAGATAAACGAATCATCTCCACTTCCTCCTCAGCTGAAAAAATGTATTTGACCTGTACTTTGATTTTTTATTTGGCCAATGTCACCGCTAACAGGGAGGGGGCGTGGTTTAGGACCTATAGCCTACTGCAGCCAACAACAATGAAATGAGGTGAAAGGTGATGGGGACAAGATGGGGACATTTAAGAACACTTTCACCATCATCCATCAGCTCCTGCATTGACTTGACTGAAGGAGAGCCTGGCACATTTATTCCATGAGTTACGTGTAATGTACACTAGTGAAGAGGGAGTAGCAAGTATATAACTCACCAATCCCCAGGTAGTCCCTCTGCAAGCTGCTTACCTCTTAGCATGCAGACTTAATGTGAGTGGTTCCAGTGTATGCACAGCTGTCGAAATGAATCACAGTTAAAGCAGCCCTGCCCTTGCCCCAGTTAAAAATGTCTGGGTCTGACGTGGTCACATCTCCAAATATAACTCCTGTTTTTGTGAATCGACAGAGGAAGCCATGAACATTAACACAGTGAGAGCAGCAGTGCACTTGAGAGCAAAGCTAGCATTATTTCCCCATCTCTATTTTTCTATTTTTTCCCCTCCCACTGATCGCGGTCCTTGTTAACCTCCTTTTCCTGCTGAACATATCTTCCCCTGACAGTCACAATTGTCCCCGCTACCCTCTCGTTTCCAGTTTTATGTTTCGTCTTCAGGCTAAGTTTCACTCTCTTTTGAATGATCTTTCTTTCACCCTCTCAAGGGATTTGCATCCTTTCTTCCCTTTCCTCTAGCTTCACTGTGTGTACATGTGTGTTTGTGTGTGTGTGTGTGTGTGTGTGTGTGTGTGTGTGTGTGCATGTTAAGTTATTGTCTGGAAGCATGTCCTCTGCATATGTGCTATTTGATTATGTGTTTCTTTGTTTGTCTGATGCTCTTGTCTGTAGTTGCCATCCTTCTGCCCTCTGTTTCTGGGAAAAAGATGCAAGACTTTACATGCGTAGATGCTTTCCAGTTGCAGCACTTACTCCCCCTCCACCTTCTCCTACCGTCTTTCCCTCTCATCTTGCCATCTCTTGTTGCTGTATTGTTATGCTCCCACAGTGAATATACTTTCTCCTTTTCCTTATCTTTGCTTGACGAAAATGGGAATCATCAGCTACAATTGTTTCTGATGGTTTTTGCTTTCGCCTTTCAGTTCAATTTTTTTTTTCCTTTTAATTAGAAGATCTATATCCGGTATATGCCTCCACCACCCCTCCATCCTCACTGTGAATGTGGTGTACTAATTCAAACATGTGTGTATGAATCATTTCATTTCATTTCATTGCAGCATTGATCCAGAAGTCCTGCATGGTGTGGATTTAATGCAGCTCCGTTTGTACTTTTAGAAATGAATGCCTGGTGATTTTTTAAGTAGCATAACTTTCTGTATGAATACTGATTCATTAAGAATAATAGAGCCTCTGTGCTGCCTAGTAATTGTCACTAATCACTACTAGATGTTTGAACTAAAGAATACATTGAATGTAGGGCTTTTTTTTAGATTAGTCTATAACATGTCAGAAAATAAGGATAACTCAAGATATATATCTTTTCTTTTTGCCCCCATTCATCATGAGCTGAACTCAAAGATCTAAGACTTTCTATTTCTCTTAAATATTGCTCTAAAATCTGTCAAAATCTGTGTTAGTGAGCACTTCTCTTTTGCCGAGATAATCCATCCACCTCACAGGTGTGGCATATCAAGATGCTGATCAGACAGCATGGATATTGCACAGGTGTGCTTTAGGCTGGCCAAAATAAAAGGCCAGCTTAAGGCACACCTGGCTTTTGGGGGACTTGCGATAGTCTCATAGCAACAGCAGTAGCAATAAACAGCCCAGAGCTTCCTGCGCTGATGTGTTTAGTGTGTGTATGCTGGGCACACAGGCTGAGGCCTTTGCATGGACCTTTAATTAACTTATAGAGTAATAATTTGACAGAAAATGAATTGCAACAATATTCCTGAATGAGTTGTTTAATAAAACATTCACTCATCAAATGTGAGGATTTTCTCTGTTTCATATCATTATAAATTAAGTCTGGGTTTTTCTGGAAAAAACAAGACACTTGAAAACTCTGAGATATTGTGATGGGCATCTTTCACTATTTTCTGATAAGTTATAGACAAAACATTTAATACAAAAAAGCACTCAACAGGTTAATCATTAATGAAAATTATTATTATTTGCAGCCTTAACATATAACTGTGGAGGTTCTTCACCAGATATTTTACAGTTTGTATGCTAGACTGAAAAAATACAAACAAATATTCATTACTTTGTACTCAATACATCCAAAGCTAAAATTTAAAACAGCTCATTTGACTTATAGCTACAGCTTAAATCCAGTCTCCTTTCCCTGAGCTGTTGATAGTTCATTCCTGGTTCATGGCTCCTCCTTTTTGCTTCCATCCCTCGCAGCGATTGGTAAAGATGAACATGCCCATTGCGGATGACAACACAGTGCACTTCACCTCCACATTGATGGCCCTGATTCGCACGGCCCTGGAGATTAAACTGGCATCTGGTGAGAGACTAAAACTACAAAATCCAGAGTCCCTCGCGGCCGGACTGAGGGCTCTAATGTTAATGTGAATGGTGGTGATCGCTCTGGCGCAGATTTGATGTGACATGTTTGTGGGCGCATCCCCAGGGGTCCTGGCGCAGCGTTTGTGCGATGCTGACCTGAAGAGGGAGTTAAACCGAGTCTGGCCCAACCTGTCGCAGAAGACTGTCGACCTGCTGGTGACGCCACACAAATGTGAGCCGCGCTTTTGTTTGGGTTCTACCCAGGTGTTTGCTTGTCACTTTACTTTTTCTTGTTTATTTTTGTAATTTAATCTTTTAAAAATGTCTTTGTCATATGGCTGTGCACTGCATGTCTGGCTCCTATTTAGTAATTTTTGTATTTTATTAAGTCCTAAATGTCTTACTTTCCTAAAAAAAATCCAGACTCTGGTGAGATAATTGTAGCATTCTTCCAGTCCTAATTAACATGTTTTACTTTTTCTTGATTGTAGTTCATTGATCTGTCTTATTTTGTCTTTTTTTAAGATTCTAACACTTATTTATAGATATTTCTTGAAAGAAATATTCTTACAACACTGGCAGGTTTTTAACTTGACTTGAAACTAAGTAAAATCAACACATTTCTCAGATTTTCTAGATTCTAGAGAAGGTTTTAGAGTGGTGTTTGTTTTCTTGATGTTAGTGCATTGATATGAATTATTGTGCTCTCTTTTTGAACATGCTGACTCACATAAGAAGAAAAGTCAAGATAACAAGTTAAAAACTACACTTTGACGGTGTAACAATAGACAAGTAATAAAAGATAATGTACAAATGGTTTAATAAAGTGTACACTGTTCACAGCTTACTGTTTTTCAAGTAAACATGTCAGTACAGCTCAGTTCACAAGCACACTGACCTGCATACTGTCCATTCCCTCCTCAATGAGCTGTCTTTTGATGCCCATCTGGCGCCATCTACTGTCCACATGGAGGAAATGTCTCTCACTCTTCCCTCTTCTTCTCCAGACAATGAGCTTACTGTGGGGAAAGTCTATGCAGCGCTAATGATCTTTGACTACTATAAGCAGAATCGTGCCAAAAGACTCCAGCAGCAGAATTCTTCTGGGGGACCTCAGGTAATTAAGCTAATTAAGTTGTGAAGACTCAGTAATAGACCTAATAAGAGACATAGGGAGGAGGATTTTTATTATTGATACAGAAACATTTGACCTTCTACTCACATATAAACTCATCTGGTGTCTTTCAGTGTATATACACTTTTTTATGCTGGTGCCTGATTATACTTGTCAATGTAATGACTTTGTGATGACTTCTTAACATTTGCTGTTTATCTCTCCTTCAGAGTAAACTGGGGGCATTGTTCCGTCCTATGCTGCCCCTTACTCACATACTGGAAGATGAACCGCCAATGTCTAGCCCCAAACAGCCCTTTCCACCCAAGCCTGAGCCACAAGCAAAGCTAGATGCACTGCCCACCACAACCACCACCACGACCACCTCAGTTAACAGGGACACAATGTAAGTGGCTGTCTCCCTTGTCAGAAATAATGATTTTCACAAATGTAACCTGTTCACATCAGGAAAATTGCTTTTAAAGAGATGGTATCATTTTCAGGTTCAAAATCCTATTTAGGGGTTGTACGAGAACAAGTTTACATGGCTTAATTTTCAAAAAACAGCATATTTTTTGTCATACTTCACATTGCTGCAGCTCCTTCTTTTTCTTGCCAATGAGAAAAGAAGAGGGCCAGTGACTGTTTTTGAGGGCGTGTCCGACTAGCCTTGGGAGCATTATATGAGGCTCATTTAGAAGCGGCTGGACTACAATCGAGCTGTTTTCAAGCAGTTCAGAGCAGAGTTTTCTGTGGGAGATGGGAACTCCCTTTGGGCTGGACTTTAGGCTTTTTCACTTTGCAAACCTATTACATGCAAAAAAAAGAATATAACTCAATAAAGGAGAGGGAAAAAGCCAAGAAGCATAATACCACCTCTTTAATTGCTTAGCAGTGGTAGAAGCGCCACCCTGTGACCACACCAACCACACCAACCACAATAACAATCCATTTAGTCCATTTATCAGACAACTGATAACTTTACCACATTGTATTATATCTAAAACAAACCCCAAAAATTAATACTTTTATTATTGATTAATCAGACAATTTTTTCCTCGATTAATTGATAAATTATTCCTTTAAAAACATCAGAAAACTCTGAAAAACACCCATCACAATTTCATAGAGCTCAGACTGACACAATCAAAACAGTTTTGTCTGAGATATTCAATTATATATATTAAATATATTCAATTAACTATATTGTAAGCTGAACATTTGACACCATAAAATGTTGGGCATGTATGCTTTAAATCACATAAAGAATTAATTGATTGTTAAAATGTTTTTTAAAAACACTGGCATGTGAATGTGCAACCAAACACTATCCTTGGTTATTTTTTCATAAATGGTCATTCCTCAGTTTATATTTTATCCTACAACGCTGATAAGCTGCCAATATGACAGTTAGAGCTCTTGTGTGTTCGAATACAGACTAAACCAGAGAAGTGCCATAAAACATTCCCAGTCCGGAGATGTTTCTCAGGCAGCACAGAGACCCAAAGGCCGAAGGAAACTACAGAGAGGCCAGTCAGAGGATGTGCCATATTCCACCAGACCTCAGGTACACCGACACCAACAAAACTCCATCATCTAAATGTTATTTTACATTCAAACTCTCTGTAAAGTCTTTCTTGTCTGTGTTGCCTTCCTGCATACTTCCTCTTCTTTTTCTGTCAGGAATTGGTTGAACTGCAGCAGGTGGAGAACATTTCAGACACAGAGGGCTATCCAACCCTGGAAGGCCACTGCAGAGCAGCTTCTCTGCCCAGACTCAATGCTGAGTACTACGTAAGCTCTTCAGTGCCCATGATGCCATGCCTCTTGTCTTACTGCTCATTCACAGTTGTTTTGTATGATCAGCATTCTTGTGATCAGGTTTGGAAAATGCAGACAGCATGGATACCTGCTGACCCCGACATTGCCGGTCTTGGTCTTGGTATTTTGCCAAAGAGGAAATTCAGGATAGAGATGGACTCAGCAAAGGAGAGATAGAAAAAAAGTTGTTTAATGACTGCTGCTACTTCTATAATACCACACTTATATCATGAACAACTTCATTATGAGAAACAAAGCCAGTGCAAAACCTAAAATCTCTTATTAAGTGGTGCCACACTACAAGTATTGTCATATGCTGATTAAACATTTTTAACTAATTTGCTAATTTACAAAAGAAGTCAGGACTATTGGATATTTGGATATTGAATAACCAGTTGAGCTGCAGTCAGTGTTCTACAAAATGAGCCTGTAAGTCTCAATTATTAAACTCATCCTTGGTCGTGTTTTAGTGGAATTACCTTTTCTTAAAGGAATAGTTTAACATTTTGGACTTTCTGAGAGTTATATGAGAAGATCAATACCATACTTGTGTTTTTGCCTTAAGTATGGAGTAGGAATTTGCCGAGCTTACAATAAGTAGTTAAAAGACATATCAGGGGTTATATCACATACATAACTCCCCCTAAAACCACAAATGTTGATTTTACATTTGTGTGTGTGGAGAGATTAAAGAAGCTTTATCTAATTTGTTTATTAAAGAGACGTGTTACTAGGTGTGTGTTTTAACTTTGGACAGTGCCAAGCTAGCTGTTTCTCCATGCTTCCAGGCTAAATGCTAAGCTAAACTAACCATGGCTCTAGCTCCATACTTAATGCATACACACGAGTGAAAGTGATTTTCTTATCCGTTACTCAGAAAGAAGCGTATTTCCGACACTATTCCATTTAGTCCATGTCCCCTGCAGTCCACATATTGAGATATTAAAAAGGGATATGTAACGTAAGGAAGTAATGTTTTGAATTATATTTTTAATGAATACAACAGGTGAGTTTGGTGTGACTGCAGGAATCCTTTTTATTTTTATAAATTTCACTTATTGTCATCCATGTTTCAAGTTTTTGCTCTGTTAATGTCATTTTGTGAGTAGCTGCTCTTCTCTGCTGCATATGGATGTCATGTCAAGAGGATTTGTCTGTCCATCATTTTTCACCTGTCTGATCTTGTCAGTTTAGCGTCGCTGTTTGCCTGTCTCTGTGTTTTTGTCTCTCTCTCTCAGTCACCCTGCTCTCTCCCACAACACTTAACATGTGCTTTCCTTAAGTTTATGTTGCATTTAATGTCTCACTCTCTCTTTCTGATTTTATATAATAAGGCTGGGGTTATCCTGTATTTTTGTTATGGTCAAAACATCCCATGAAAAGACCAAAACCAGTGATGTTGTTGGTCCAACCCTCTCTAATTTGCAATTTCCTGCCCCTTTGTACCAAATGAGGATGTAATGCTTTGAAAACTGCTCATGACTATGTAGTTTTGTGTTTCATCAAACAGATGGCCTCTTTAGTTTTTAGCTTGTTACTCGAAAAGGAGAAAGTAGTGCATTTGTCGGGGAATATTTTCAGCAGGGAATTAATACTGTACACATCTGGTGTACTAATGTGTATTTACAGCTGCAGGACAGTGTATGTGTGATTGGGTCAAAATAAATTACAGTGTTTGTGTGTGTGTGTTCATGGTTAATGAAGGAACATGTCACCCAGTGCCTCAGTGTGGCTCATGTGTTTGTGATGTGTTTTTAATAGGATTTGACAACAATGCAACTCTGTGGCGCGGAGGAATAAGGATCACAACGCTCGTTAGTAGGAGCAACACATTTTTGGTTTTGGGGTTTTCACACGATTAATTGGCAATAAGAAGAATATAGAATATCACCAGCCTTATCCTTCTTGAGTCTCTGCTCTCCTCTTCTGTCTTCCCTTTCTCCTGATTTCGATCCACTGCTAATGTTTTGCCCACCTCCCTCTTGTGTGTGCTGTCTGATAGCGGAGCCACCCTCGCCACGCCCCTGGGATCCACCTGGCAGTATGTACCACCTGTTGTGCCACCTCTCTCTTTCTCTTCTTCTTCTTCTCTCGTCCTCTCCCTGTTATTCTTCTTCTTCTCACACGTCTGTGCTTGCCTCCATGTGCTCCTCTCATCTCAGTGCGGAGTTCATAGCCTCCCAACATCATGGACAAAGTGACCCTCCCATATATACATTATACACTGGTCATGCCATGAAATTGCTGATAGACACAATACAAGCAACACTCACATTTAGATTATCCACAAAACACAGCCAGATTCCATCCCTGGAAAAGTATTTGTATGTGTATCCAGGGTATATCGAACACTCTGTCCTGCTTTTCAGCCATTAACTACAGCAGTACAGTGCTACACTTTGGTAAAATGTGGTTGTGTGTATGTGAGTGTTGTTTCATGTAACGTAGTAGTGTGTAGTAGTGTAGTAGTCTGTAGTTTTTTGTGAGTTGGTGTGTGATTGTGAAACAAGGCAGGGACAGTACTGCTGCTTTCTTGCTTTGAAATAACTATTATATTTAAACTACACCACAAAAGCTCGTCCAACCTTATCGGTCATTTGATGTTACTTTCAGTCTTAAAATCTTTTTTTCTCACACATAAAATCAAAAACAAACAGAACAAGGCTGATATACCTCGGGAATATTTCACTGACCTGCACTTTAAGACACTTTGAAAGAAACAGGGGAATTATTTTTTTCTTGTTAATAGTATATCATGGTATTTATCAAAGACTTAAGATTTTAAGACTGCATACTAATTTAAAAAATGACTTGGTAATATGAATATTTTCCAGTGTTGTGATATTGTTGTTCCTGACTGTAGCTACAGGTTAGGCTGTGGGATAGGAACAAGAGGAACAGCACAACCACCCTAAATCTGTCTGTGAAAGAGCAAATTGTTGAAAATAGTAGTCCATCAACAAATTGTTTGCTCCCTTAGATCTTGAAAAACTATTGCCTAAAAGACATAATCTCGTCAGTAACCAGCAGGTGGGGCGGTAACTTAGCTGCTGTCCCAGTTCCCTATCACATCAGTTTATTGCCTGATAGCTGTACTGGTCAGTAAAAGAGAGAGAAGAAGTAGGTGGGGTGAGTGTCAGTGTCTTACACATTAGTGGAAGTATTAATCCCTGGAGAGATATTACAAATGTAACCTTTTAAAGGAATACACCACTGTATACCTAAAGCTGCTATATTTTATAATTTTATAGGTGAAAACAATGTGAAACCCAAATCTGTAGCTCCTCTTTACTTCACAGCTTAAGCTGTATAGCAAGATTCAGCTCACTGTTTAGCTGTTTAGCCAACAACTTAATTGTTTTGGTTCACTCATGAGGCCGCTGTTTTTAGTAAAAAAGCTTTAACAATCCCAAGTACACTATCTGCTCTGCACCAAATGGCAAACAGGCAAAGTTACAAAGACTATCTGGTGAACACAGCATAGCATTTAGTAGCTAAAGAGGCTATTATATATATAATATATATTGCCCACAGGATTTGGTAGAGACCAAAAACAGAGCTATAACAGAATGAATATTGGACTTTCATTCTTGAGGTGGCCAGAAACCCTCCAAATGAATGCCAATGCAGCTCTGTGACTGCTGGATGTGTAAATGAGCAACTGCTAAGTAGGCTATATCAACTTATAAGGTGATAATATGGTCGTGTCTAGATGGTGAGCACTTGACTCCGCACACACTGGCAATCTCAGGTATGTGGGAGCCGCTTTAAAACATTCTATAATGATGGCGGTGACAGGTGACTGTGATTGGTTATTACTTTTAGACCTAGTTGACTTATTATTTCCATTTAAAAAAAATTTTTTTCGGTTATCAATCGCAGTTTTGGTTAGGTTTACCAAAGATTCAGGGTTTGGGTTAAAATAATAAATCAGCATTGTCTTTTGGCTTCACACAGGATACAAACAGTGGTGTCCTGGGTAAAAGTCCTGCCTTTCTGGCAAAAAGCCGCGCACACTGTGCACAATGAAGAAACAACATGTACAAATCTCATGAGAGTTTCACAAATCTAGTGAAACTCTCAACTATCTAGACACCACCCAGGAAGCCCATTGCTGTGAGTTTGTAATTTCAACATTTTTCCTCAAATTGATTTTATGATGCCTATGCAACTGAAGTGTTGAAATTCTCTCTGATAGAAATCAGGCCTAAAATTGGGTGCGATGAAATGTGGTATGATAGTCCTGAATCAGGTGTCATGTATTAAGCAAAAAATACTGTAAAGGACATTGTCAACACCCCACCTCTTCTTTGTTCACTAACAGAGACGCCTGCTAGCTTGCGAATTATGTAAGTTGTAACAGTAAGTATTTAAGTTCAGTCACAGATTTGTGTTCATTCTTCTCAAAATGTTCTTACATTGGTGCCTGGAGAAGAACAGGTAGAGCGTCTGTATTAAGATTAAAGGTTGCCGTCCACTGGTTGTGTCATTTGTGTGTCGTGAATATTTTGGTGATCCAGAATAAGTGGTTTGGCTAAAACCACCACAGCTGCACCTCTGTTCTACTATATCCTCACGCCTCCTCCCGTTTACTCTTTCCCTCTCAGCCGATTGTCGACCTCAGTCCTATAAGACGCTCAGCATCCTCACTGACGCAGCAACGCTACCAGGACGTTGGGCTTAGGGAGTATGACCTGGAACGACCCGGCATGGCGTCAACCACGCCAGGGCAGGTCCAGGGCCAGGACAGAGCCCACCACCATCACCACCACCACCGCTGCCATCGACGCAGGGACAAGGACAGAGACAAGAAGCAGAAGTCCCTGGATAGAGAATCATCAGTGCAACCGTCCAGCACTGTTGGTGAGACAGAAAAAAACCTGTATATTATGATGATAATATCGTCAATAGCATTGATAAACTGGATTTTTATAGGCTTTATCATCCTATAGAATCTATAGGAATCTATAGTTTACCTTTTGTTGTGTTCAAACACAGAACATTAGATCACAAGGGAAACTATTTTCTGATGTTCAGACTGACATTAGCACTGAATAAGAAAATGCAGACCACTCACTCACATTTGTAAGCTGCTAGATATGGTCAGCTAAACCCAGTAATTCAGGAATATTTTTATTAGGATACTGAACTCCCAACAGCCATTTTCAGTAAAAAGTCAGTTAAAGATTTGTGAAACAAGGCATTTACCACTTTTTTAAGCTCTTTGTGATAACAAAATTGTTATTATTTCTGTTCATCACAATCAAAAGATGCATTACTTCCTGTGCACTATAATACTGCACAAGCCAATAAGCAAGCAAAGTAGTGAGACTGTAACAAACTACCTTAACTTTAACTTATTACTTTAACTTTTACTTAAAAAATCTTCCTCCTATTTAAAAGTTTGTAAACAATATAAGACATCTTCAGTACCCTGTCACGCTTCAGTTTATCACAAAAGTCAAACAAAAAGTGAAAACTGCGTACCTCACCAGTTTGGTGAAAAGAAAAGGTAATTCTTGGAAACAGTACTTTTGACTTTAAAAACATCCACTGACTAGCTTTTTGGGGACATTCAGTCACATGTGGTGGTCTTCCTCAGCAAATTTCTCCATGCAACTGAGCAAGTAAGTGGACCTTCAATTGGATTTATTTGTTTTGTGTGTTGTTTCCTCCTTGTGGTCCCGTTCCATTGACTCTCAGTCAGGTTGCCTGCTGATGACATCTTTAAAGTAAAGACTGAGGAGACTACTAGAAGTAAAATTCAATGTGCCATGTCATCCTGTAATTAGTACTTGTGGCCACAGTGGCGCTCTTCAACTACAAGTTGCACAGTCTTGCTTCACATGCTTTGTTACATCCTCTGGGACTCACTGACAACACTAATAAAAATATTAACATTTTACTATAAATATGTCATCACATAGAGCTTAAACTCATGAACGAAGTCCATTCAGAAGGAATATTTTAGGTTGCTGAGAGATAAATTAATCTAACGCAGCAAAATTAATTCATATCAAGGAGAATATCCACATAGAAACTTGGCATCACTTTCATGGAGAGAAGGCAATAGCAGGTCAGGCTTTCCTAGTAGATCACTTGTATTAACGTAGCTGCAGAAATTCTTTATAGGATTAAAGTTCCATGATCGGGTTATGTAGGTGAAAGGGTTTCTGCTGGGCTTTAACCAGGGATTTCACATGACAGGCTTTCCATTTGATTAGCAGAGAGGGTTGTGAGCTCTCAGAGGAAAATCTGCTTTTCTGGGGATTTCTTTTTCTTTCTTTTTTGTATCAGTTGTTCCCTCTAAATGTAACAGTTATATTTACAAAATGTAGACTGAGCTCTCTGATAAGTACTGGGATGTCTGCTTTGTATTGTTTTACACACACATACACACTATTCTACTTCTGACATGTAGTAAATCTAAATTGCCTTTTTAAAACTTTTGACACGCAAACAGGGTGCAGCAGCAGTCAATGTCTGTTTACCATGAATGAGGTTACATCTCTTACTCGAGCTATAAAGTTGGAGTCATCTATACAATTTATAGAAATAAAATAACACCAGATGATTTGCTGTTGAGGGGCACCATTTTAAAGAACTTCACTGTACACTTTTGAATTCCTTTTTCCATCAACAAAAAATGCACATGCTTTTTGTTACTCCTTATCATTTGGAACAATTTATATACAACTTATTTCATCAGGTAATCTCATTGAGATCTTTTGCAAGGGAGACCTGAGTACAGCAGAGAGAAAGAAAACCAAATAAAAGGACTGATATATACTACAAACATAACCAGACAAGCAAAGGCACATAAAATACAAATAAGAATAATAATATAGGAATATAGCCAGACATAAAAAAATAGATACAGCATTAGAAACAATCAGATCAATAAATAGTTAAAAGCTTATAATGCCCAGCAGGATGAAACATTCATGTTTTAAAATCCTCTGCAGGACCTTCCATTTATAAGGTGCAAAGTAGTGGAAGGCAGTCTGCCCAAGTTCAGTATTTACCGAGGGATTACCAGTGTGAAACTGTCAACTCTTGCTGGAAACCTTTAAAAATAATTTTTTTTTAAATGACTGTAATTCTCTTCTTGATGTTAATGACTAAAACAGAAACAAGTTTTATGCCAATAAACCCATTTCCATCTGTTTTCTATAAGTTTAGAGATGCCTGAAGAATGTTAGAGGCAGATTGTTATCTTAAGATAGTTTAAGTTAAAGAGGAACCAAATGCATACAAGACTGTGTCATCTGCATAAAAATGGATATTATGAGTCTGTGTTGGAGTGATAATGTGATGTTTATGTAGAAATGTAAATAGTAAACGACCCAGCACTGAACCATAGTACCCCATCTGCAAAGATTGCATGTGTTCTATCAAACAAATATGCATGAAACGAGTTCTGAGCAAAAACATCCAACCAAGTACCCATGTTGGTGCATTTAAGTATGCTCAGACAGCAACAGCAAATGGTTTATTGCAGCAAACGACCAAATTCACAAAATCCCTTTCACACATTTCAGTTTGCCGTAATATTTTCCTCTAGGTTTGATATCCGTACTTCTTTTCTTGTCAAGCTTGAGCTATTACAGCCTGAGAGCTGGTGGCTGAGTGTTTTTTCTGTTAACACTGGAGGGCAGCAGCTGGGCTTTATTGCTGAGATAAAAGGCCATAGTGGACAGGTCCAGCCCAGGGATTTATGGGTACCCCTTGGTGAGATAGCAGAACATCCAGCAGCTCTCTCTGCATCTATTAAACTGAGAGGAACCGCAAAAGAGTAAAGGAGTGTTTCACTCCTCATAGCTTGTCATTCTTGAGGCAGATCTGACACATCAGAATGATGAATAGGCTTCTGTGTTTCTGTCATCGTAGTTTTAATCTGAAAACTGGAATTATTCCAGTACTGAAGAGAGTAATTTCACCACACTGCTATGCTTTATGCCACACACCTAAAAGAAACACACACATATACTCACACGCACACACAAAGATGGGCCATTTGCCTTTAATTAGAGGTGTAATGAAATGTCTTGGAAGACAAATTCACAATACAAAAACATAATGACATATATATCGAGAAACTAACACAATTATTACAAATTATCAGAAATCAATTGGCTGAAGCACCAGTGTTCACTTTCACCACAAGATAATGAGCAAGCTGAATTTGGACACAATAGGAAGTGAATTTTTGCTTCACTTTGACCTCAGATGTAGTGTTTCATTGTCATCGTTTCAGTTCCACACAAATTATTACCACTTTATTTATCTTTGTAAGGCCATACCTTGTTTGCAACTGCCCCATACCCAGGATAACACATACACTTTTGGAAATAAGGACACAGTAAAACACAGAGAGGAAGCAATTAAAAACTATAAGCACCGTTTGCTCAGTTAGTGCAGTCAGTTTGGGCTGATCAAAAAGCTGTCAATCAAACTCTGTTGTGGACCAAACAACTGCAGCAAGACCGCTTAGTCTTGGTCCTCTTCCCAGAGGACACTGGTGCAGTTTGCTTATGATGTGAAAGCAATTGAACCAACCACAGGCCAAAACAGGGACCCGCTCATAAAGGGGTCAGGTAGTAAAGTGACTCTTCAGATTTATGTTAATGTTACTCGAAGGCAGTTGCATTTTTTAAACTTGACAAATAGCTGTACCCTATCCATCATTTTGCCACTTATGACTTCATGGATGTTTTTGTGTAATGACAATTGCTCCTCTAGTGACAGAGCAACAGGTGGTCAACAGATTCACACATTTTCTACATCTTTGAAAATTTTAATTCAACCAGATCATTACAGATCAATGTTCTGCATTCAAAAGCGATGATGAGATGATAAAAGTGACTGCATATATACTGCGTATACTGTATCTTCCACCTGCTCCTTCTCATTTCATTTGGTGGCACCCTTCTCCAGGTTCGTTCACCGACCCTTCAGCTGAAGGTTTGTCCAGAGAACGAGCAAGGGAGCGGGACCGCAGCAGGCCTCATGAGCGGAGGCACCACTCCTCAGCAGGAGAGAAGCAGCGCTACTACTCCTGCGAGCGTTACGGCAGCAGGGAGCAGTGTCACACCAAGTCAGCAGGTCCCAGCCGATCCACATCTCCTGGAGAGGGACAGGATGCTGGTTTGCTCAAACAAGTGAGTTACCTGCTATGTGTAGCTAAGTGATTACCAGCTAGCTTGTCCTGCGCAGGCTTCATTCCTCAAACATTTAGACAGTGGCAAATGTTTCATTGTTTTGACTCTGTAGTCCAGCATATTAGAAAGAATAAAAACAAGCCAAAATGTAAAATTGAGATCACTTATCAAAACATTTACAATTACTAGACTAGACTGTTCAAATAAAAGCTACAGTTTGACTTTAAAGAGTAACTCAGACTGAGTTTTGAGAGGTTTTGAGCCTGTTTTACCTCTGAAACAACAGTGGTGTAACAGTGTACTGACACACCCTGGAGTGCACTTTGACATCTTTGCAGCAATGTGAAAAGTTAAGCTTTTGGAAGTCATCAAAAACAAGACTTTCAGGAGATGTTAAGAGGTTCTTTAATCTCCAGTGTGTTGGAGCTCTAAACCAACGCAACAAAAAAAAAAAGTCCTACGAACAAAAAAAAAGTCCTACTTACAGACTTCACTGTATGTAAAGAAATGCCTTCCACTGAAGCAAACGCATTATTGTGAAAGTGGTCTAAATTCTCCTAAAAAGCATTAATAGAGGTGATTTTGTATCATTTTGTTATAGCAAGTACAGTATTTCTTGTCCACACAAATTTTAATCTAATTTAAAAAAAATATCTAAGGTTGGTAAATGTACTTTCTTCTTATTCATACATCGCATTTTATAATTTGTTTTCACAGCATGGTAGCAGTGTGGTTAGAGCTGGCCCTTTAACGCTGTCCTCTGGCTCGAGCACTGTGGGCCGTGGTCGCAGGCAGCTCCCACAGACCCCCCTCACCCCTCGTCCTGCCGTGGCCTACAAGACAGCCAACTCCTCGCCTCTCCCGTCCGGTGCCAGCACCGCTACGACGGGGCACCAGACTCGCTTCAGCCGTGGCCTTTCAGAGCACGATCGCTTATTTGGGGGCCACAACGAGTCCCCGATACCGGTTACCCGCATCGGTTCAGACCCTAACTTAAACCGGCAGCCGCAGGTCGCTTCTCAACAGGCCCTACTTGAAGAGCCAGAGGACACTGTGAGCAGCCACGGAGGGGGGCGCTCTGCCAGAACCGCTGCCTCCACCACAGCCTCAGCTTCACACGGAACTGCTGCTGCGCCCGTTACAGCCCGGGCAGGGGTGGTGCCTAATGGGTACCACTTCACCCTCGGAGTGAACTCTGCGTCTGGGCCTGGGAGCCGGGGAAGTCTCAGGGAGAGGGAGGAAGAAGACTGGTGCTAATATGGCAGAAAACTGTAAGCTGAGGACGGTTCAGTTTATCAGTGTTGTACAGTGCGCACGTCCGGTCCAGTGAGCTGACAGGAAGCTGACAGATTAATACAGAAGGAAAGATATTGAGTAGAAAGCCAGAGGAAAGTGCTGTAAAAGGGGATCAGAAATCATTCCAGCTTTGTAGTGTTACTCTCCTTTTTTATACAACAAACTCTTTAAGGAAAAAAGACACTGATGTTTTCTACCCCCTTTATTTGCACTGAAATTATAGCACATGTGAAGACCCTTAAGTATTTTGCCTTGGCCTGTAAAACCAGTGGAGCAGAAGACAAAAGCCAAAATCCCTTCATTCTTTGAGTAATTTCTGAACTGTGTTTCAGACTGATCTGAATGCCTCATTTCTGGTATTAAGATGGCCACCTGCACTGTTTTGTTGTTTTTTTGTATATTTCATTTTGTTTGTGTTTGCCATGTAGGTGAGAGAAGAGTTTCTACTTGATCATATTGATGCTACCACCAAATTAGTTTCCTCTATATGGATTTTTTTCTTCATCAGCTATTACTTTGTGGTTATCACTGAATTAGGAATATTAGGAAAACAGCTTTATTTGGGTCTTAAGCTTCTGCCACAACACCAGACCTAGTGAGTAATGTGACAAAAAAAACAACAATTGGATGGGTTAGAATAGGCCTAGAGCCGAGATTTCATGATCATGTTTTTGTAAATTGTACCAGACGAACATTTTGAGTGGGTCTTAGGGACTAGATATCTCTTTTCTGACGTTATGTGGCTGAATACTAAGTGCCTCGTTTTCCAAAATGTATTAAGATGCAGCCTGGTCAGATGGACTTGAATATACCATAGAGGATGCTGTGCGTACGCTGTTGAGAAAAAAAGTGTAGAGAACAAAGTTTGAATTTGGTATAATGGACAGAATGCAAAAAAAGACAATACTTTTTTGTACTGAATCTTGTGGTAGGTATGTCAGAATTACAGATCCAAAGTAAGCAATGTAGTGCATGCCAGGGTCTTGAACTTGTCAAAAAAATAGTGTCTGTACTTTTGCTTAAGGGTGTATGGTAAGCATTTGCCTTTCTCTTTCAAATATACTGCCAGTCAGTTGGCAGAAACAGTCTCTGAATGGAGAGAAGTGCCATTTTTTTATTTATAATTAACAAAAAATTCTCATTCAGAAACACTTGCCTCCTCAAGCATATAGTATTTATCTCATCTCTGCCATATTTACCCGCATTTCATGGGTTTCCTTTCTTCTTATCTCTTTCCTCTGAGAGCAGTATTGTGTGAGGGCTTGAAGGCGAGGTTACCTGTTTGTGTATTCACAGGGACAATAAAGAGTTGTGTTGTTGCTGCTGACTGTTGACTTAAAGTAGGGCTATGCAACAAGACGACACTTCATCTGCCCTGTAGCTTTACCCTCTGGAATCTCCAGGTTCAGGCTTTAGTGTGACTGCGACCAAATTTTACATTTATGTATGAAGAGATATAAATTTTAAATGTATATTATATAATGTACAGTTAACTGAAACACACAGGCATAAATGGTATTGAAGCTGATGTGTGTGGATCATGGGGCATTTTTGGTTCGCAAGTTAACTGCATGACGCCTACCCAGACTGAACTACCCAAAATATAAAACTGTGTTCTTTCCAGACTTGGGTCAAGTTGTCTTTTTAAATCATTTTAGAGTTATTTTTTTTAAACTTGCTTGGAAAAACAGATAAATAGGAGTAATAGAGTGGTTTTAGTGTGAGGTATTCTGTAACAGTTCCACACAAGCCTAGAGGACCAATACCAAGCTTCTACCCATGTCCTTAGAGCTGACCTGGCTCAGTTAAAAGGCTCAGTATTTTCCATAAAACAGCTGAGCATCTAGATTTTAGCAAATATTATTTAAAGAGCAGTAAATAGTGCATTTGTTAGGGACTATTGCCAGCTGCGGATTAATACTCATGTGGTGCTAAAATGAATTTTTATGGCCACTAGAAGGTATACGTGGAATTGACTCAAAATAAACTACAGTTGCCATATTTCATAGTAATGATGTCTGTGGGAGTCAGCCCCAAGCTCACTGATTTCTACTGAAGATGTCATTTAAAAAACAAAACAAGTATATCGCTTTATTTTTAGAACATCCTCAGTCATTTGCTCAAACAGCTGGGCACTGTAGCTTTTACCAAATGTTAATTTGCTAACAGGAATACATAGTGCATTGGTTAGGGGATATTTTCCCCTGCAGGACTGGATGTTCTAGTGATTATTTATGGGCAGCAGGATGGTGTGTGTGGGATTGTGAAGCACAGAGGAATAAGCTACTTTATGTCAGGCTTTGTAATCACAGACAATACTTAGTATAGAATCAATTAATTGTTGGGCTTGTATTGACACATGATGCAGTTGATGGATAAAAACCTGTAGATTAAAATAAATCAATTAAATGAAGTAATTGGCCAAAGAACAAATTAATATATTATGGTGCAGATCCAGGACTTGTCAAAAGTGTGTGTTTTTTAACACATTGGGATTGGGATTCTTTAAACATTGACCTTATGGACCTATTTGAATTAAACAAATGTTGCACGTGTATAGAAGGATTATATATCACTATGTGTATTTTGAATCAAAATACAAAACAACAGACTTCTAGGTGTCTAAATATCTTTGTGCTCTTTGTATTGTCCTGGCTTGACTCTAAGCAAGTTATCGAATATGTAAATTATTTTATCATTTCCATGTGTTTTAATTTTACTTTTTGTTGTCTCATATCTTGCAGTCTTTTTGATGAACCATCTAAAGGGAGAGATTTTAGGTCTATAAGGTCAATAAGGTCTAATTGTAGGCATGGCGCTGTTCTTTGTAAAGGTAACACAGTAGATTGCTTGTTATCTTACTGTCTTTAAATGTTTCTGTAAGTTGCCATATTGGAGCAGAGATTTCTCTAAGGTACATTTCTAAAAAGATCCAACATTTTCAGACTTCCGACGAGCCCTATACGTGAACAGGGTGCCAAGTTTTCCTCTTACACTATGGCTGCCCCCTCTGGACATGTCCTGTTTGCATGTTCTGAAATGAAAATGTGCATGTTGCAAAAAAAAATGGAGAAAAAAAGAGGCATTGTTTGACTTCTTTCAGTCTACGATTTGTACAATTTGTTTCCTGGTTGTGTTTTCTGATTATCTAGACACAGGTAAAGTAAAAAAGAAAAAAAAGGAGCTTGATTAACATTTTATCACAGAACCACCAAAGTGGAAACAAGGCTCCTTCTCAGAAAAGATGTGCTGGAGTGGCTGAATCCTTCGCTGCCTGATCTGTTACTTGACTGTCTCTCACAGTCATTTCAACTGTACCTATAGATTTTGTATGAATATAAGTAATTGAATAAAGAGGTATGATAATGAAATTGATAGATCCCGAAGGTTGCATTGAAATGTCTTGTGATTACTGTAGGGCTGGGTTTTGATAGCATTTTATTGACTCTGAGTCCAGAATTGAATCTGATACTCCATATGTCGTCTTATTGAATCTTGAAGCTGTCAAATAGTTGAATATAGCATTAAAACACTAAACATTTAGATTTGAAAACAAAAACTGAGTGTTGCTAGATAAATAAGTTAAATGGTTACATGTGTTTTTTTTGGGCAGGTAAAGATTCAATTGATGAATTGTTAGAAATGGATTTGAATGAATCTTGATGTTTAATCATTTGGGAACTGATCCAGATGAAATTTGAAACCCATATCTACTTGTGAACCACACAGCCAGTCCAATTCTGCTACTAGATGGGTCACGCATAGCTCAGAAAAACATATGTTGTAATGTAGAAGAAGCTAAATTGCTCCCATCATGAGACACTGTAAGTCCAAGGGATAAACATTCAGATATAACTTTATATTTATATGTATATGCTATGCAGTATAATGGATATTATTGCAAATGGGAACAGAGCAAACCTGAAGTAACTGATATTAGAAGCACTCCATTCATTTTACAAAGTGATGAGGAGAAATACTCAGTAATACAGTTGAGTAATGTCTTTGTCAAGTAGCTTTGTCATTCTTGAGAAAACATAACCTGATGATGTCATCAAATGAAAATGTCTATATTCAGTATTTTTATATTAAAAATGGGTGAGGAGGGGTGAGAAAGGGGTCACATGATGATGAACCCACAGAGAATTATTACCCAGCTCTGTAGCTCCCCGTGGCTTCACAGAGTTTTACATTGGCTGTCAGTTCATTGTTCAGCTTACAGAGTGGTAATAATATTTTATAACTTAATATAACTTAAATATAATACATTTTTATAAAACATTTAATTTCTCCATACTAACTTACGTTGATTCACTGATGCTTATTATAATTAAATTCCACTTATTCTTTTACTATGTAGTTGTGCACAACTTTTATTCTGAGGGAAATCTACTCAAAACAATTAATTGTGCTAGGCTCAAATACTAATGGAAACTTAACTCAACAAAATTACTACTAGTCAACTTAAATTTTCAGATAGTAGATACAACTCCATTATTACAATTCAAGTTCTCTTTATTAGTATCAAAACTTAAACATCTTCTGTCATTTCTACATTTCTACAACAGACACAAAATAAGGCACATCTTGCATAAAGCTGAATTAACAAATGAATTGACTGATTCATTAAATAATTAACCACCAACAATTTTGATAATCAATTTGTTTTCATTCTTTTTGCAATAATGTTGAACATTCTCTATTTCCAGATTCGTAATTGTTTGGTGTTAAGTGATAATAACTTGAATCTTGAGCTATATAAAATTTCCTTTTACTACTTACTTTACAGTGTTTTATTGAAAAAAAGCAACTACGGTCAGTCAGGGTTTCTGCAGTATCACCTGGTCAAATGTAAGATTTTTAAGGCCATTATGAATGAAATTTAAAACCTATCACAACTTAAAAACAATAAACACACAAAAGAAAATGCAGTCACAAAATTACTTGCGGAGTAAATCAAAGTAAAATCAAATTCAATTGGGTAGAGTGAAGTCTTCAAAATTGGCATTGGACAATGTCAACAATGAAACACTGGGATGGACGATGACATTGATAGGCTACGTAATTAACAAGCTGGCATGCGGTCACCTGTGGTCACCAGTGAGAAACCAGAGGTAAAGGTGTGTGTGAGTGAGTGCAGGCAGAAGACGATACAGGTGCAAAGCCGGTACATTTACAAATAATAATAGAAATAATGTCCATGGGGATTGAAACATGCTTTCACAAGGCAGTATAATGTAAAAAATAAGATGGTATTTTTGTGTGAGGGATTGGGGGTCTTCCCCTAAGAAAATGTTATGTTTTCCAATAAAGAATATGCAATTCCACATAGTTTTGGAACAAACACATCTGTGAATAATAAGTAGGAAAATCTAGAGCAGATTTAGAATAAACTACACCCAAGAGTTAAACTTGCTAAATAAGTTTGAATTCTAACCATTAGATCTGAGAAAATTCATTTGTTTAGTTTTGATCCTCTCCACAATTATTTTATATTCATTGCGCAGCACCAAGCAGTTTTGAGCCTCACCACCTTATAATGGCAAGAAAACACTGTTGACCTCAGAATTGTTACAGAAAGGATTATTCGTGTTTTCCTTTTGTGTCTTAATTTACTGCTTTAAACATTCGTAGAAATTAACATAAAAAATAGGCATCATTGTATTACAAGTAGGGCTGACCCCGAATAGTCAAAGAATTGTTGCTTCTATGGGCGGAGCCTGATTCAACTGTCAATTTCACAGTCAAAGCTTCGCAGTGGATCATGCCATTTTGGTGATATGGGGGTCTTCAGTGTCTGATTTTACATTTACATTTTACACATTTCAACGTTTAATGCTGTAAATTAGAATGTTAAAAGAATAAAAACTTTCAATAAATGTTTTTAAAGTGTGTAAATAAATCCAAAATTGTAACCCTAACCCTGAGTCGTCAGTGCGCATGTGTAGGGGTAGCGTGTCTGTAGTGGCAGAAGAGGAACGCTGTTGAGATGGAGCCCTAGCTTCACCAGTGTTGTGCCAAGCTGTCCGCACCTCGCGGGACTATCCAATAATTTATCACTGTTGAACCACACAAAGAATATTTTATCGTTTTTGTCGTGGAAATTTAGATTCCTGGTGAGAGATTAGGCAAATAATGGAGTTACAACCAACCGTTGTCTTTGAAGAAT
>JAPMOB010240656.1:0-10930 GCA_029875015.1 Lepomis gibbosus | reverse complement strand
GTTAGGATAACAAGCATAAAAATCACTGATCAAATATCTATTGAACTAAAACAGACAAGGACAAGAGAGGGACACTACATCATGTATTGTGTTGACTTTTTTTCCATACTAGCTACTGTGTAACTCAGGGTTTAACATCTATGTATCTGTGTGTGTCTGTGTTCGTGTGTTGTGTTGTGTGTGTATAACATGGTTGTCTGTGTGCCTGTACCTGACACCTCTTTCACATGTACTTTTAATCCGTCCATGCAAACTTGAAGACGTGGGATTATTTTATTTTTTTTTAAGAGTCAGCAGAATGTGTTACCAAAATGATCTCTGATGAACTGACGACCACTCCACTGGGAACTGAAACTGCACAAAATCACTTCAGCACAAAAGCAGAGAGAATGCTGCTGGTAACAAATGCAACTGATTACCTGTCTTGCCGTATGTGTGTGTGTGTTTATGTGTGTGATTGTGTGTGTGTTTGTAACTGTTAATCTGGCGAGCAAATCGAGAGAGGGCGTCGTATATCAGATCACACTCTGGCTCGCCGCAGAAAAGCCATCTTCTAACAATGTACTGTTGCGATACACATATTTGTACTAATGTCAAAAGTTGAAAACAGTTAAGTATATGACTCCTAGTAATTCTAGACTTAGTATTTCGGCCAGCGGAGCTATATTCTCTAGCCTAGTCTTTGTGTCTGTATTACAGTCCTGTTGTAAGCCCGACGCTGTTACCTACTCTTAACCTATAAACACCTACAGCACTCGTATGCTTACTCCCTACCAATAACGGTTAACAAGTCTGAACCTCTGATTTCATTTGGTGTTGGTGTAAGAGACGGCGGCGCGGCCCAGACCTGTGATGATGAGCGTAGGCCTACGCTCATGGCTGGGACAACTGTCAGCGTTTCACTGTAAATGGTTGAGTTCATAACTGAGGGGATGTCTGACGCGACTACATTAACACTTACATATATAGTCAGGGTTTGTCCTTCAAAATGGCATTTCATAAGAGCTTTTTCCATGTCAATTTTGTGGCACACGATAGAGCACAAGTCATCAACATAGTAAGAAAATAAGGTGCTTCTTGTTGACTTGCCTTTTTTTAAACATAGTGAGCTCATTAGAACCTCTCTTAGTAAGTTTACAGAGATTACAATGTTCAAGGCCAGCATCTCTCAGGCAGTTATCTGTCGGTCTTACTGCTTTTACATTTGCGGTTGTGCTACCAGGAACTGGTAAGTTGTATTTCTGTAGTCGGATGAAAACTACTATGGGGGACACATCTCATTCTCTACAAACATAAGTGCTCTAATAAAACAATTCATTATCTTAGAAGTCTCAGATTGTGAGCGGTACACTCATGTCCGCGGTGAGGCCTCTCTCTCTCTCCTGTCACATGTGATCCAACCCATAAAGCCTCTGCCGTGATTGGCTGAGGTGCTTCAGGGCAGGGAAGTGCTTCCTGCTGGTCTAAAGTGACACACCAGAGCTCTGCAGGGCAACAGCTCTTAGTGTTGGGCTATAGTCATGACAACAGTTGCTCAATCGCCACCAGACGGGTGGAGGGATCTTTGAGGCATTGTTGCCACACCTCTTTCATATCACTGGCTGCCTCTGTCGGCTAGCCTTATTAAAATACACTTTGGAAATAAACTTTCTAGAAATCTGAAACGATTCCCTGGAATCCTTGATTTGTAAAATCAGGAGTCCTTTCAGCTTCATTGCAAAGTTCTTGATTGAACGTGAGGCCAGTCTGAAGGGAACTCTGCCTAGCAGCAGTTACCCAAATTCTCATCATTCATGTCCATCGTTTGCTGGGCAGCATTATTTGTTTTTTTTTTGGCCTTAACTCCAGAAGGTGCCTCAGAGTTTTTCCATTTCTTTATCACCTGGTAGAGGACTGTCCAGTGTGGTTTAACATTTTTAAAACAAAGTGCTTCTTTGTCTGAAACCACTCTGTTCACATTCTCACGTCTCTCAAATAGATCTCTACCTTTAAATGTAGTTCTACAAGTCATAATCATTTACTTATGCGCAGGGGGGCACCCCTAACAGACCGTAAATTCACCTGGTATGGGGGCTAGTTTCAAATTCATTATATTTAAATACAACATTAAGTGCTTCTGTTGGGAAAATACAATCAAAGCGTTGGGAGAAGGGGACAAGGGAGAAGGGGAGATAATATAATAATGCACTTTTTTTTTAAGGAGCGGGATAATATCTTGCATACTTTGGAGCATAAGGTGCATAAATCCATGGGGTCTCTTACCACAGCTAAGCACTAGGCTATGCTACATAGGTCAAAGTAAGATAGCACGCTTATACCATGGTGGTGCAGAAGTGCTCCTGTGATAGATAACAAATCAATCAATAAAGGGGGGTTTGTTGCTAGTTTGTATACAAACAGTGTGTTTAGCAGTGCTGCTAGAGTTTGGGGGACAACGGGGACTGCACAGAAGAATGGTACATCGCTTTGTTAACATTTTTCCCACATATCCAGAGTCAAACTCTGAACACCTCTCTGAACTCATGTAAGAGAAACCTCACACGAGCTGGCAACAAACATCAACACACAACCACCGACCATGGCGACCAGGCCTAGATGCTGTGAACCATGGAAACCACATCCACTGCAAGCTTAACATCTGTGTGCAGAGATTCAAACAATGGGACAATTAAAAACACAAAATAAAAAACTGTACTGATACTGTACAGATACATAAGAAGGGGCTTGATTAAGTGGTGGGTTGTAATGGGGGGTGGGGGCTTGGAGCTTATTTTACTCTGAGTGTGGGGAGGGAGGCATTTAGGATTTTTTGAGGGGTGGGGCGCTTACAGACTCATGGAGAAAACCTCTCTTCATAAAACAATGTAAAACCACATGAGAAAACTAAAAAGGAAGTAACGGCTAACTGCTTTAGCCTATCACATGGAGCAGCAGAGAAGAGGAGGAGGGGCCTCACTTCACGTCCTGCTCCATGTGATAATGTGCACAGCTAGCAGACAGGGCTACAAAAACAGGGGAAAGGCAGTCGAACACAGAGAACTCTCTCAGAGCAGTGCATCCGGCGAAGGACGCCATCACTCCTCTTTCTGTAGTGCTCCGTCTGACGGGCAGTCGTCAAGGCAACAGGGGGCCTCCACTTCCACCCCCTCTGATTGGTTGTCTCTGCTGGCTAAGGCACAAGGGATTGGCTGGGCCAGGGAGGCCAGCTCCAAGGGCTGGCCGATGGCGGAGGCTGCTGAGCTGCCGTTCAGCTGCTGAGTCGCAACCTCTGGCGTGGAGCCCGCCTCCTCTGAGGGCTTTGGGGGACTGCTAGATGGGGGGGGTGGCGACGTCTGGAGGACAGTCAGATAGCATTTTAAAAGAACAGCAGGAGGCATGATGGCAAGTAGGAATGTGACAAGACAAAGAGGGAATTTATAGCTGTGATGCTCTCTGGCGATCACTTTTCATGTAGGAATATATATCACATGAATAAAGAGCTTTGTGTAAAAGTTTGGTCCGCTGCTCGTGTCATACCTGTGTTCTGTTGGCAGGTGCCTTTTTCACTCCCCTTACTTTTGTAGGAATCTCTTTTCCTCTCCTGTGACGAAGAAACAGACAGACATTCGGGTGTGGAAGACAACCAGTATCAGTAGTTCACTCGACCAATATTTAAGGAAGATTTTACACAGAATAAGTTCACGGTAGCAAAATAAATCTATGCGAGCGGTTCACTCTGGTGAACAAACTGACGCTCTCAACCAACAGCAGTCACCCTTTCCATTGTAACAACCTAAAAGTCAATGTAGGAATTTATTTTTCCAATATCTTTTCTCCAAGATCCAACATAAAAATCGTAGACGTGATTCTCATCTTCAACTATTCTGAATCGACTGACAAATGGTAAAAATAAATTTCTGTAATGTTGACAGAACAAATAAAGTGGAACTCTCGTGAGGACACACGGCAGCACCCGGGCAGTGTACAACATCTTCAAAAAAGGCCATCCTATGAGCACACCGATTAAATAACATTAATTAACTTTGCAAAACCACAGTGAAGTATTTGTTTATACTTCATACACCATCACCCAGAGACCCCGGCACTAACAGATGAGAATGGCTGACCAACACATGCTGCAGCACTTTGCAAAACTCTGAGGTAAAGAACTGTCCACAGTCTCGTCAGCTCTGGATAACCTTTTCACAGTACTAAAGGTCCACCAGTGTTTTTTAATAAAAAGGTGCATACTTTCACACACTGTCCTCTGCTTTTTCTTTTTTGGTAATCATGTAGTGAGTTTATTCAGGCCCAATAAGGTTAACTTCCAGATATGTTTGATATTACACTTCAGTGGAATAAGGACAGAAGTGAACAGTTTGTCACACAGTTTACTGGAGCCTGATAGTAGTAGTAGTCCCATTTTCTATTCATCCAAAGATTCCCACCCCTACAAAAATGCAATGCAAAAGCCCCGTGGTTGGTTGGCGTGCTTTGCAGTCAATAGTGATTCACATCAACTGGAAGGTGTTCTTAAATGTGGTCTGTTAGCAAGCTAGATAATGTTGCTGGTGTGATATTATATTTATCTTTTGGTATTGCCAATAATTACTCTGCCACTCTCTGGTCTGAAAAGGAGGAATTATTTTCTGCCATTGAAGAAAACAAATTAATATTAATTCAATCCCAATAACTAAATAGTATGTCATTTTTTGAATATCGACATCTAAACCATGGTCATCATAATGACAACATATTCAATGTTGTTAGAACGTTGGAAAGTGGTGGTTTGATAGGCCAAAAATTGATTAAAACATCTTACTCACCCTCTTCCTGCTCCCACTGACACCACCTGCATGTTGAAACCCCCTCTTCCACGGATTGGTTTGTTCCCAGCCCACTGGCCAACAACCATGCCCGCTATCTCCAGTTTCCCTCCTTGAGGTGGGATGGACTGAATGCCTGAAGAAAGGAGAACAGAAGTGACCACTGAGACCTTCCTTTTTATAGTCTCAAGAAGGAAACTATAGCTGTGTCCCAATTCCATACTACACACTACCTCTATACAGTATCAGTGTTTGCCATATGTTCATTTATTTGTGGCGCCCCGCCACAATATCAACGCTGACAGCCACATATTGATTTTTGTTTTTTTCTTATACCTTATACTCATGAACACAGCTGCACAAATCAGTCCAACACAATATGCCATTTATACCTTTGATTTTCCTTGTTGTTGAAAGGAGCTACACAAATAAAACATGTCTTGCCTTCCCATGCAACGGCTAATAGTTATTTTTTGTTTTGTTATTTTCTCTTTTCTTCAATAATTTTTTCCAGTTGTCAGCTGCTCCTCCATTTATGTATTGAATTGTGGGATAATAGTGCACATCATCAGCACTCTCAGAAATCATTTTATTAATAATGCATATTGATTGTTATTGGTATGCTCTATGTTCTTACTTCACCACTGTAAACACAAACCTGAAAGCTGCCTAGAAGGGTGTGTAGTATGGAATTAGGACAAAGGTGAAGGGGAAATCTTCATCCATTTAAAGGTCAAAGTATGCTTAAAAACAAACGGGTAAAAAGAAAGCATCTCTATACCTGGGAAGGCTCTGGGTCTGTGCTGGGCTGGGTGATGTGGATGATGTGGGTGATGATGAGGGGGCATGCCGCCCATGGGGCGAGGTGGGTAGAGTGGAGGCATGGGGTAGAAAGGGGGCATCATGGTGGGGGGGAGGAAGGCAGGAGGTGGAAGTGGAGGGGGAGGAGGAGGAGGGCGGGACAGGTTGATGCCCTCGAGGATTGCTTGACGCATCTTCTCGACCTTGGACACCAGCTCCTCCTGCAGAGCAGAAAGAAAACTGAGACTGAGCCTATCAGGTACAGAGTTATTGATGCGAAAACACCACACAGCCCGGGAATGTCTGCGTGGGGACACGGAATAGAAGAGATGATAAAATGAAGCTGATCAAAATCCAATCCTTCCTTTACTAAACTACAGTGCTAATGTTTCTTTAGTTCCAACAACTCCAACAGAGTGATTCCTCTGCTCTCTAGAAGATCACATCAAATCCATTCCAGGAGTCGTATTCTCCCATTTAATCTTTCATAAATTTCATATCAGCAAATTGAGTTTGTGAACTTTATGGCCTTGAAATGTGACCTTCAGTGTTTGGATCAAGAAGCTCGAGTAAAAGGCTGAATTTAGGAGGCTACAGCTGTTATTTTAATGTGTCCGAAACAGATTGGATCAGACTCAATGACCAGTACTGGCAGATATCCAATATTAAAGGACTTGGATCGGGACAAAAGAACTGTGTTCGTACCTGCCCTTCACACATGTCTAGCAGGGCAGCTCGGTCTCGGGCGGCCCGGGCCAGTTTGCTCTGGAACAGTTTGCCATCAAAGAAGCCCCAGGGGCAGCAGTGTTCCCATGGTAACGGCTGGCCGCACACATCATTGATGAACAGCGCTGTGTCAACGCCGGCCATAAAGAGAGAAGCAAGCTGCACACCTCGGGCATCCACCTTCTCCACCTAACGGCAAACACACAAACGTAACATGACAGCATTTTATAACTAACACAGAGTCGAGTAGTAGTGAGTACAGACGAGTTGTGAATCATGAGGTTCTGTACACATGGTATGTGGGCGCATGCATTACATCTTGTCTCAAGAGAAACACTCCCAAAATAAAATTTGCTTGTAACACCAAAACTACTTACATTCATTTTCAAGTGTCATTAATTTTCGAGTGTAATAAGATTAATACATCCACCAGCACACAGAGTTCGAGGATAAATTAGTTGTGCAACTAAATTATAAACTCAAAACTGCACAAAGGGATTTAAACAGGAGGACAAAAAAAACAAGAAAATTACAAAACAAAATGAGAATTTTGTGCAGAATCATCTGTTTTTTGTGGTAAAACCCTGATTCATGACTATCCAACAATAAGGGAGTGATCGTGTGTAAAGTCCTTATAGGCAAGTCCTGCCACTCGGCAGCCATCTTGGCAACGCCTCCGGGCAGCTATTTCAGACCAACAAGACGAGGCTCCTATCTGAATGGGGAGAGAGCCAGAACTGCACTTATACTCTTCACAGGGGCATAAAAACTTCATGACTAGAATCAGTCGTAAAATCTAATAAAAATCGCTGAAAAATTTTGACTTTGTCCCAAAATAAGGTTTAAATGTGTTTTTTCCCCAACCGGTTAAACTTTTACTACGCATGCGTCACAACTTCCACGCATGCACAGTCGAAGTAAAACAGACCCTTACGTCACCGGAACCACACAATTGGCGGAAATATGATTCCCGCTTTGGCTGTTAAATGTAGATGATTGGCGGGATAACAGCCATCACTGCTGTTACAGGCGGTGGTGTGTCTCCTCTATGAAATGTCTGTCATGTGTTCAGACCGTAAGTGTGCAAAATTTTCAAGCAGCATGTTACATACAAAGTCAATGCAAAGATGCAAACAGATAAAAAATACGCATGAGCTGATCATTTTTAGTTTCTTATCAGCATTAAGACTCTCCAGACATCATTGAGAATCAGAAATCAAGGAGAAACATCTGTGGGCACCCGGAGCTCTACGATTCAGGTTCTTTACTGTACATAGACAGAACAAAAAAAGAGAGGCCTAGAAGAAAAGGGAGCAAAACCGTAGGACTACGTAGTAAGGTCTGAAAATATGTATCTGTTACTTGATTCCAGCTATCACTTGTACTTTACTATTAACCAAGTTAGTATTAGTGTTGTTGCCTTCCACAGTACTCCCACTGGCTGTTAAGGGCAAATATTGGCAGGTTGTGAAATGTTCAAAAGAAACTCCAGCGAACATATTCTCTCTGTGTTTGGTCTGAACACAGGTGGAGTCTTACCTTGAGCTCCTGTAGCTGGTCGGGTTCGTAGAGCTGGCTGGAAACAGCCTGAGCCAGAAAGGCATCTAGCTCATGTCTCTGGAGGATCCTTCCCCCAGGCCACTGCATCATATACCTGACAGAGAAGGAAAAAAAAAAAGCTCACTTCAGAGCAGGAACACAGAACTACAGTGTACTGATGAACTCTACATGCAGTTAAATCACAAGGCTCTCATACATAGAATTGAGAACTGTACGTGACAGCAGGCAAGGGTTGTGTACTGCTTAAAATTTTACGATACCAGTACCAAACCCAGTACGCTTAAAGTGATACCGATACCAACTGAGTACTTCATAGATACCTTGGATAAAATATCACCTGTTCACATGTCACCTGATTAGTAGCTTTATTATTATTTTTATAATTGTTAAAGACAAGGTTACCTAATTATTTATTTTCTTGTTTCAAATAACTGCTACATAAAAAGTATTAGGAATTGTATCACATCGCTCCCCATCCTAATTAGGTCCTCCTCACTTGTAGTATTGGCCTATAAGGGGAAAGACTACAGCTTGGGAGTTATTTTATATTTGAATGAGAGAGGAGGAGTGAAATAGTTCAGTGACCAAATAAATTGTGGGAAACAAACTTAAAGTATTTTTTTGAGACTTGTGTTGAAATTAAACTTGAATTGAAAGATCTGAGCGCTTTTTCCTTCAGCTGTGAGCCACAAACCTCCAAAAATACGACAGTCACAAGAATAAAACAAGAAAGCAGTCTGTTTAAACACGTCACTTAACTACACTAAAGATACAAACAGAGGAATAAAGAGGCTGCACATCCAGCCGATCAAACCAATTACACGCAGCCGGAGGCACCTTGAGTAAAATCAGCTGATCGCTGCTGCGCCACGAAAGCCTTTAATTGACGTGATGGAACGCAGCGATCGATCGTTGACAAGTGATGTGAACAGTAAATAAAAGAGATAAATGTTAAACGATACCAGAAAATTAAACCAAGGGAAAGCAAAGCTTGTGGTGATAAACTTGCAACAGTGACGAACATGCCTGAGACTGCAGCCGAAGGTGAGCGGCTGTTAAAATCAGGCAGGGACTCGGTGCGTGCAGGCCTTTTTTTTTTATACCGTTTATGGTGAAGCCACATATGGAAAAAAAGGCTTCTCTTTTAGGTGTGTTGTTTGTGTATTTGGCTGCAAGCAAAACCATACAATTTTTTTGCCGCGATCTGGATACAAAAAGTAGGTCTAGGTATCGATTTTAGTACTGGTTAGACTGGAGATGTTTCGGTTCTCTGGGCTGTTTCGGTCGGAACCATGAGGGTACCGAGTAGCAGAACACTGGTTAACTGTAGCAGCAGTTTGTGCCTCTCAGACATAGCTGTTGGTTGCATTAGCAATAGCAAGACTGATGAGTGCCAACAGAAAAAGAGAATTCTTCCTCTGCAGTGGCAGTACACATGGGTCCACTGCTTCATTCAAAGATTAAAAAGATCTTTATGGCTGATGAGCAGTAACGTGAACTGTGATTAAAAGCACGGATATGGCTGTGTACTGACACTCCCCCACACACAGCGGAGAGCCTCTCGTAGTAGAGCCACTACATCCGCTACAACACAGGTAAGCACACAGTGACTCTCTCAGAAGGGCCATAAATGTGTTTGCAGTAACTGTCAAAGTCCCACCTTCTATCTGTCAACAAAAGAGGCCGAGCTTATCTTTTCATAGCTGGTTTACTCTGACTACCAGCCCGCTGTCCTTGCTTCAGCTGAACGGTGGTCAGTTAGTCTCTCCTAAAAGCCCTGACCATCCGCTCCACACGCTACGCAGTGGCAAAGTCTCCTACAGCTGCTCACTCGCTCCTCTGCTGCATCTTTTAATACTGGAAGAGACGGTCTATCAGAGTTTGATAATGTAGTTACCTTTACACCGGACTCACACAGGCAGCGTGTGCACTGCGTTACGGCTGCGCCGCGGTTTTGACACATCCTCAGCCCGGAGTCAACTCACACTGGAAGCATTTCAGAAGTGTTTCAGCAGCCAAGCGTTTAGCCTTCCACATTGTTGACTTGTTTATTTGTCATTTTGTGTGCTTCTGCTTCCAATCACAGCGCTCTGTGAACCGTTTTCCACCAGTTCCCTGCAGGGCTGAATTTCCCACATGGAGCATTTCAGAATAAGAGTGTTTTGCCTGCCTGATTTTGCTGAATTGTTTAGATTTAGTTGATTTGGTAAGTTGTCCTTGATTTTTGTGCTTCTACCATGGTTAAGAATGCTACATAGTTCAATTCATTTTTGATTTCATTAACCATGTTTATTGTTGATATACAATTTGTCTGCACAAGGTATTAGATGTGAAAATCGACTGGATTCTCTTTGCCGTTTCTGTGTCAGACTTCCTGCCCAGCTCATCTGCTCTGTGCTGCCCAATCACTCTTCCATCAAAATAGACCCCCCTCCCTATTCTCCATGCAGCGGAGCAAAGAGCCGTTTCTGGGACGCGCTGCGGCACCTCTGGTGTAAGAACAAGCATTGACTACAATGGAAGTGATTAGGTACGGCAGCCGTGGCGCAGCCGCAACGCTGTGCACACGGCGTCTGTGTGAGTCCAGGGTTACATGTTACTGGTTCCACCTGTTCTTTTCCTGTTGTGACAAGTCAACATGTCTTTACATGCAAAGCACTTAAAGCCTGACTGAGTCTTTAGGAATGTAATGTGGCAAACCACAATTAATCAATTATAAAATTTGGCGATTTCTGCAGGTCAACAAACAGACTAAGAGATTTTTATTAGAGACTTTGCATCCAGCAGCTTTAAACCTCCACTTATCAACACCAAAATCTTGATGGAGCAATTAGTTATTAGTTAGTACAAATTAAGTGACTCATTGACTAATCATTAGGGCCCGAGCACGAAACGTGCGAAGGACCCTATTGAAACTGTTAGGATTATTTTTTTTTTTCTTTCTTTCTTTCTTTCTTTCTTTCTTTCTTTCTTTTTTCTGCAAAGTAAGCCCACTTTTCGCGGCCGCAACATGCTCGAAAACTCACCAAATTTGGCAC
>JAPMOB010240655.1:0-15151 GCA_029875015.1 Lepomis gibbosus | reverse complement strand
ACACACACACACACACACACACACACACACACACACACACACACACACACACACACACACACACACACACACACATACCTCTGCTGTCCATGCTTATATACAGTGATTGAGCTGTGGAAAGCCAGAGAAGAAACATACACAAGGAGTGTGTTTTAGGAAACGTTCCAGCTTCAAGCTAACTGCAACGTCTTTATTGGATTCGACATAAAAAGCTGCAGCAACCCACGCTGTGAAAACACCATCCAACAGAGTGGAGAGCCCCGCGCTCTGCTTGCCGTGAGGTTCACGTTGACTTGGAAATAAGTTCAAGGAAATGGGATTGCTTTTTGTGACTTAAAGTAACTGGAACAATGTCAACAAAACTAGCCCTCCAAGACACACTAATGCAAATCCATGTGAACAGGTGCAGGTAGAAGACAAAAATAAGAGCTTGCCAAAAGGCAGAGAGCTGGCAGCCTGTCGCAAACATTTACTGCGACATCCTGCAACAGTCCTTTTCTATTACAGTAATACTTTACCCGTACAGGACACACAGTTCCCACCAAATGTGCATGGCCTTACTAGCATAGGATGTGTTTGCAGCTACCACTGGCTTTGTACAGAACATAATCATCCATTAATGATTACAGTCTTATGCGTCCTTAACTCTGTTCACACAGATTAGATACGATAGATTCCATTTGTTTAATACAGTATGGTGGCCATTAGCCAAGTAAAGAACTTTAGAGAACTCTACTTTACTTTACACAATACTCTTTATGTCCACAATCATGTTTCAGGAGAGTGTGAACAAAGTTTTGGCATCACAAAGTGCACGAACAGATGGATGACAAATGAAAGGAAAAATGAACATAACGTGTCTAAGTAGGTGTTGTTGTACCTCAAGCCTCCGAGAATAGCTTCTGTTCCCCTTGTCGTAAGTCAGGTTTCAATCCAAAAGTTTTACTTTTGCAAATTCCAGAAAGTCTGCAAAAGTAAAACGTTTTTCTTTTTCAATTTTCACCATTTGCACTTGCATGTGTGCATAAAAACGGGTGGATGGAAATGCACTTATTGATTCAATCAAGTGTGTGGAACACGGTCCAACACCAATTCTTCCCCCATGTGTTCAGTTAGATTTTGATCTGGAGACTGAAGCCCATAGCGGATGACTCACATTGTTTTCATTGATCACAGCACTTGGAGAGCCCTCATGCTCTGCGGATAGTGGGCTGTAACCTTGGAAGAGGCCGCTGTGATTTCATCCTCTTTAAGTGCTCCTTCCTTTTTGAGTTAGCATCCAGGTTTGTGGTTAAGATACTATTTCACGTTTGCTGAGATCTGGGGATGTTGTAACTACAGTAGGCCAAAGATCCTTTTTATATTAGCACCAAGCCTGGTCACTCCACCCAACACCTTGACGGGAGCGCTGTCCAATCTGCTGCAACAACATGGAACAGCCTCCCCCCTGCTGTTGTCGGAGACATTACATCATGTAGAGTTCAAGGCTTCAAGAAAAAAACTGGAAAAACAGCTTCTCAGCATGGGGCTTTAATCGTAAACCTCAAGGACTTCAAACATACACAAATCCGTCTCATATATATTCCTCCAACGAAGGTTAAAGTCAAGGGCTACTGGACTTGGTCGAAGATTCAACCAAGTCCAGTTGCCCTTGAATGGATAAATATGACCTGGATGACTGAGAATCTTCACAGACATACATATTCCTGAGCAGCTGCAGTTCAGTGATTGGCTCCTTGAGTAGTGTTTATAAGGCTTGTATCCTCAAAAGCACACAAGAAAAAATAAGTGTTAATAATTTATTATTTTCTCAATAATATGAGTAATGGTTTGGTCTATAGCGTAGTTTTGTCCAACCAACATCCAAAACCCAAAGATGTTTAGTTTACTACCATATGAAACTAAGATTAACCAGAACAGTACTTTTGATTATGAAAGTAGATGATGGTTAATTGATAATTAAAAATAGCAAGCAACTATAATTACTGTCAAAAGTGTTAACCCCCTTAATTCACGTTTCAAAATTCTATTATATTTGTTGCTGTATTGTTGATCCATGATATAGTTCTGTGAAGTGTAACGGATATTTAAAACGTACACTTTGTTTAATAAGGTAAATGATCTGTATTGCCTGTGTAGGACTTTCTAGTGCTTCACTCATTCATTCACACACTGTTGAGCAGAGGCGCCAACTATGCACCAGAAATGAAAAATAACGGTCACATGCACGTCAGGGTTCAGTATCTTGCCCAAGGGGATTTTCTCATGCAGAGTGGGGGAGCAGGGGGTTCAACTACCGACCTTTTGGTTAGAGGACGACCACTTCCCCCTGAGCCACAGCCGCCCTTAGGGTAACAGCCGACTTCCAAATAAATTGCGTATTTTAAACCTGTTACTGTTTGCTTTTACATTACAAAGGTTGATTTTCCATAAACCTTTGAATTTGGATTCATTTAAACGTAAGGGAAAAAAATACTCAAAAAAGTTTGAGTTAATAACTTCTTTTCCCATCACTGTCCTATGTACATGTATGAAGTACAACAACGCATAGAACAGCATGTGGAGGAGTGAAGTGTGGGGACAGTTTTGATTTCTAATGGCAGATGCTAGTATTTGAGGACTGCCTGGTGTTCTTTAGTCTTCCCTATGTTCTCCAGATGTGCAAGTCAGATGTGAGGGTATTGGAAACAACCTACATACCTGCCCACCACTGACCTGATCCTGGTTAAATCTGAACAAATGCTCTGTTTGTTAGAACTCTAAGTACCTTACTGCTGTTTGCGCTCTGCTGTTTAAGTCCTCTTACAGAGCTAATGCATGCAGGTGAATGCACCGCTGCAAGGCTGCCTTCCGTACACAAGCCGGGGTTTTGTGCCCACTCGTTGCCATTGATTCCCAGTAATCCACTAACAACTGTTTACTGTGGTGGAGAGCTGGAGGCTTTGGACTGTGGAGCCCACGCCTGGATGTGCTGCACTGCACACAGGACCATCTATCTTCCCTCTAATACAGGAAGTCACCAAGAGCAGCAGTTTTTTTGTTTGAGTATTGAAACGCTGAACCCAGAGAAATGTTGTACACAGTCGATTATGGTTTATATTGTGAAGCTCGCAGGCTTGTGGGTGTTAAAATGGGTTTTGTGAATGTGTGTGTGTGTGTGGTCCAATGTCACCATTTAATAACTTCCCATTCCTTGTCCCGTTGAAGACAATGAGTTATATAGTTTGTCTTTGTCTTTTTATATACCAACAGGCAGGAGAACAAAACGTTTTGTGATAGCCATGAATTCATAAAAACAGATGTAATATTAACTGTATTTGTATATCCTGATATCACTTGCGGCCACAGCAAGTTTTGAGAACAAAATACTTTATAGTACAAAGAAATGTGGCAATTCAAAGAAATCCCTCGTCCCCTGAAGGAAGGGAGTGAGAGAATGGAATTACCAGAGAATGCACAGAAAGTGCATCTGAAGTTCAAGAATAATAAACAATGATAGAAAGTCCAGAGATAGGATTATAGTAAGTCAGATTTAGATATTAATAGTACATGCAACGATTAGTACACAGAAAATATAATAAGTCCAGGGAGAGATGTCTCAAAAAGTAGGTCAATGAAAAAGTCCATTAACAGTTCTTCACATGTACTGATTTCCGGGCTGCCTCGTCCGTCTCCTGTTTGCCGCCTCGCCGCCCAGAAATGATGCTCATTCATTACCAACTTGCAGCTTGTATTATGTGGACTAGCAAGGCCTTGCAGTGCACAGTGGCCACAGGGAGGTCAACGGTGGGCGTACAAAGAGCAGTGCATTGAGACTGGAGACCAGGCTTCACATCCTGAGTCCTGTGTGTGGATAGGTTTAGGCTACCACAACCCTATGGTCAAAGTTAGGGAAAGCTTGAGCTTTCAGTTGAATTTTAATAAAGTAGATAAATCCTGTCTCATGCACAGTGTTTAACAAACAGCAGCATTAGAGTCAATGATGATGATGTTTAGCAGGTAATATTTACCATGGTTACCATCTTAGTTTAGCATGTTAGCATGCCAACATTTGCTAATTAGCTCTAAACACAAAGACCAGCTCACTTTTATTCCAACGGCCATTAAAGAACCTGCCAGAAATAAAGAAAAATCACAAAAAGCTTTTACGCTTTCCTAAGGTGGAAAAGTTAGGTGTATTGATAAAAATAAAATGCAAAAAAAAACCTGTTGAAGAAGCTCTTTTTTGTTATGTACACAAGGGAAGAGGGAGCCGAGCTCAGGCCTTTTGTTGTACTTGCACATAGTTGCCAATCCAAGACTGTCTTTTTGGCCAAGCTTACCTTGCAAAAGAGAGATCCTTCTCAACAATTAATCGCTGTCAAGAAATAAAGGCTGAATGCACCTCATGTAGTTCCGCATAGTGATGCAGCACTGTGATTTTCTTTGTTTGCCTGAATACTTTTTGACAGCGCTCAGAAAAGGGACACGAACTTGTCGCTCTCAATTAACCTAGCGTGTACAGGTGCAGATAACCAGCCGACTGCTTCATGGATACCAGGGCAGGTCTATGATCATGGATAAGAGTTCTGTGTTGGCTGTTTTGCTTTTTGTTTCCTGGAGGCTGCTGTTGGTGAAGACATGGTCTGTCTGCCTTTTCTAGAAGATGTCATTGCTCTTTTATTTAGAGAGAGTGGCTGCAATTTTCTTTATTGTCAAACTCCACTTGAAATCTTTCTGTATGATGTCAACATTATTTACCAATTATCCACACAGAAAACACATCATATTTTCATCGGCATATTTTCACTGCACTCAAATGTCTTTTTTAGATATTACTTTCAGACATATTTATAAAAATAGCCTGAAATGTGTTAAATTAACTCTAGGATGAAGTAACTAGAGTGCAAACAAACTGACAGTCTGGTTTGTACTGTTGTGTTCTAGAGAGTTTTGCTCTATTTTGATGTTAGGTGGCTCGGGTGTTTGGATGCTGTCATGTCTTAAATCCGTTCCCCATGATTTTCACGTGAGCGTGGAAAAGGGGTTCGGAGAGTAAAATATCTTTATGAAATCCAGATTAGAGGTCTGCAAACCAGAGCTTTCAGGCCGTGGGAAGCAATCCTGACACAATTCAATTCAGGTGCAGTCTTTAGCTGACAATAAATAGAATTAAGTGGACAAACATCTTTGATCTGCAGCTCCAACAGCATGTTTAAAGTATTTCAAAGCACACTGTAAAATATAGCAGTATATAAGATATCTACCATTCAATTACCCCACCTTCATACCAGCTTATCCTGTTCAAAGCCGCAGGAGGAATTGTTTGTCATCAGAGTGGAGGCGGATATCTCAAGACCTGTCTATATAGTATTAACGGTACATTACATGGCCAAATGCATGTGGACTGTATCTTGCTTTCTTATATTGAAGCAAAAAAGGAAGAAACGCATATTGTTGCCACAAAAGTGGAAGAAAACTACTGTCTAAAACATACAATATATTGCCAAATGTTTAGGGTCGCCTGCCTATAAAGGTTAATGACATCCCATTTTAATCCGTATGGTTTATTATGGAGTTGGCCCACCCTTTGCAGCTATAACAGCTTCAGCTCTTCTGGGAAGACAGTCCACAAGATTTAGGAGTGTGTTGATGGTAATTTTTGACCATTCTTCTAGAAGCACATTTGTGAGGTAAGGCACAGATGTTGGATGAGAAGGCCTGGCTCGCAGTCTCCTCTCTAATTCATCCGAAAGGTGTTCTATCAGGTTGGGTCGCAGGGAAGTCAAGTTTTCCGCACCAAGCTCGTTCATCCATGTCTTTAGGTCCCTTGTTTGTGCACTGGTGCGCAGTCATGTTGGAACGCAGTCATGTTGGAACAACATGCCCAAACTGTTTCCACAAAGGTGGGAGCATGAAATTGTCCAAAATGTCTTGGTAAGCTGAAAGCATTAATAGTTCCTTTCACTGGAACTAAGATGCCAAGCCCAACCCCTGAAAAACAACCCCACACCATAAACCCCCCTCTACTAAACCTTACACTCGGCACAATGCAGTCAGGCAAGTACTGGTCTCCTGGCAACCGCCAAACCCAGACTCATCCATCGGATTGCCAGACAGAGAAGCGTGATTCCTCCTTCCTTCCACTGCTCTAGTGTCCAGTGGCGGCGTGATTTACACCACTGCATCTGACCCTTTGCACTTTGTGATGTAAGGCTTGGATAGAGCTGCTCGCCCATGGAAACCCATTCCATGAAGCTTTCTATGCACTGTTCTTGAGCTAACCCAAAGGCCACATGATGCTTGGAGGTCTGTAGCTATTGGCTCTGCAGAAAGTTGGCAACTTCTGCGCACTTTACGTCTCATTATGTGCTGACTTTTATGTGGCCTACCACCTAATGGCTGAGTTTCTGTTGTTTCCAATTGTTTCCACTTTTTTATAACATCACTAACAGTTGACCGTGGAATATTTAGTAGTGAGGAAATTTCATGAATGGACTTGCACAGGTGGCAACCTATCATGGTACCATTGACTACTGAGAGCGACTCATTTTTTCACAAACGTTTGTAGGAGCAGTCTGCATGCCTAGGTCCTTGATTTTACCCACATGTGGCCATGGAAGTGATTGGAACACCTGAATTCAATGATTCAGATGGGTGTCATAAAATGTTTGGTAATATAGTGTATTTGAATTCTGTAGCATTAAGAATTCTAATTTAGACTAAGGGACCAAAAACACACAGCTGCAGACAAAACATGTGTACGTGAGAAAAAGAATATATAAATGACTTAAAATAAATAAAGCTCTAAGAAGTTAAAAAGAAAAGTTTTGCAGTGTAATCTGCAATCTGAAATAGGTGCAGCTGCCATATGCCGATACTTTTGATTTAAGTCCATTTATTGTTCACAGACATTCCTTACGGCGCCCTGTGAAACCAACACTCTGTGCTCTGTTCTTTTTGTTTAGAAACCATGAGCCGCATTGTTCATTAAATGAAATTACCCCCTGGACTTTGTGGTGGAAATGTAAATTAGTCCCTGCTCGGCCGTTACTTAGCTTTGAGCTTTGACATGATTGTGAGGCTGACACACAAAGATATTTAATGGAGGAGCCGAAGTGAGATACAGTTATTCTCCCTCCCACAGGGAAACTTGTGTATCACAAAGAGAGTTTCCACCCTTTGCTCACAGTGGGGCCTCGCCATCCGCTTTAATATCTCTGCTGCTGCACGAAGCAGCACACTGCTGCTGCTACCTCATTATTCCATCTGTCAGAGAGGGGAACGAGAGAAATAGAAGAGGGGATAAAGGAGAGATGGGGTGGTGTTATCAAACTCAAGGATGAAGGGTCAATAAAAACAGATGGCGTTGAGAAGCCACTTGGAAGTGCCTGCTCTGATGCTCTGAGCAAACAATGCGAGATTCCATTTCAGAGAGCAGGGGTCAGCTGTACCTCCCTGCCGCTGTCTTCTGTCTCCTCTTGTGTGTATTTTCAAATCCCATCTTGGAAAAAACACACTCCAATTCTGTGGCCCATGTTGACAAAGCTGCCGAACGATAGCAGTCGTTTGCCTGCAAATCAGATTGATGAAACGATAAAAGCCTTTTTTTCCCTTTTTGCACTGTGGTACAAATCGTTGTAATGGCCGTTTGTTTAGCCAGGCACGAAGCTTTAACAAGGCTTGACGCTGTTTGTTCCCTCGTCTCTATCCGCAGTACAAACTGGACACAAAACAACTATTCATCATCCAGCCTTTCTGCACAGACAGATTTATGTGTGTACCTGTGCTTGTACATTTGTGCGAATGATGTTTGTTGTATGCGAATCTATCCATTGCCATGGACTTTATACAAGCATCACAGAGTTTTGGTGTCTTTATTATTATTATTATAGCGTTTATCTGTGTTTAACAGGTTCAGCATGCTAACAGTCAGAGATCTGACACACCGTTCCAAAAAGCATGAATATCAAAAGGGCTTTTTGCCAGCAGCAGCAGACACATGCCAGGAAACCCACACATACTTTATCGGGGTAGTTTATAGCTGAGCGGATGCAGCAAAGCTGCTGGTGCTACTGCAGCATTAAAGCCAGTTATGTAATGTCAAATGTCATGCAACACCAAGTAACACATTAAACAACACAGTGCATATCATACAATGAGGAGGTGACACATGGTTTGACATTGTAGTTTATTATATACTGGTCTTTCAGTCAGTCTGCCGGCCCATCCCTTTGGTCCAAACTGAAAAATCCCACTAACTAGTGGATGGGTTGCCATGAACTTTTGTATCATAGTACAGCCAATAATTGTTCCTAAGGACTTTGGTGATCTCTGGGCCTCTTCTCTAGCACCACCATGAAGTTTACATTTGTGGATTTTAGAGAAATGTCCCAGCATCTGTTGGATGGATTGCCATGTTTTTTTTGTTTAGACACATCTTCCCCCCAGGTTGAATTCTAAGAACTTTGATGAACTGCTCATACAGCACATACTTTGGATTTTGAGCAAACAACTTTGATTTGTTCACATCATTTGTGGTGTCAACGTAAGCAAATTTTAGTGTGCTAAACTGTCGCCTGTTAGCATTGCCATTGTAGCTGTAAAGCAGGGACCGAAATCATATTAATGGATTTAAAATGGGATGCTATAAAATTAATGTTTAGGTGTCCCAGTACTTTTGTCCATATAGTGTATATGATCTGATGTATATTACTTTTCCTACAGTAAATGTGCTCTCAGTGTCTGTTAGTTCATAGGTCGCTGTATAAAATTCCCATTAGATTTGAAAACCTCATTATAAAGTCTCGCCAGTGTGTCTCACCTTTCATATCCCTCTCTCCACCCACTGTCCACCCCACCATCTTTCTAATAACCTCACCACGCTGCAGTGTTGTGGTAATTCATCCAAGCTGCGGTCATTGTCTTGCCTGCAGCTCTGTGCTGGCTTTTGTTGGACTGTAGTTACAGAACTGCAAAGACCTGCTCCCACATGGTGAGACTAGGTGGACTGTTTGATTAAAATGTTGACTCTACCAGAGTGTGAGCACATGAAGGTCTGTGCACATTTATTGCTTGCACGCTGAGCTTGGAGAAACATGGGAAGTTATGGTGAGGTGCCAATAAAGCTGCTGGGAATGCAGTAGGGTGAAAGTTAAGAACATCTCTACCCAGGAATATATCACTTTTTCCCCAAATCCTGGACACTCAGCATGTGGATCCTGAGCTTTGAGTCACAGCACATTGCTCTCAGATGTTCACTTCTACCTACACTTGTGCTGTGCTTATCGCCATTTACTTTGCGACACTACTGCGAGACTATTCGGCAACGTGCATTAACAGTGTATGTGAACGGCCGCTAGATGTGCGTTTTCAGTCATTTTTGATGTAGACGGAGATCAACGCTGACACGCAGCTAAAATGCTTATGTGCACGGAGATTGCATTCGTTTTAAAACTGCGTTTTTAAACTAAAATGGAGAACTGTAAATGAGGCCTCAGATCAGAATTGATGAGATTTTGACGTCAGTCTAGAGCAGCCGTTGTCACAGTTCTACTGTAGAGGCCCAGTGAACAAAAACCTCCACAAAAAGCCATGATTAAACATGTGGCTCTCTTTCTTCTCTACCTCACTATCATCTGCCCACAGTTTCCCTTTCTTACACCTGAAATGCACCGGACTGCGAACTCTCCTTTGAGTTTGAGTCAAAGCTTGGGAACGTAGTCACTGCAACAATGTCATCCCTCTAGCTCCACCCCAGACATGGCTGACAGCGCCACGTTTCTACTGGTATATGTCTTGGGAAAAGACATTTTGATGAGAGCTCCCATAAAGTACTCTAATTTCCCAATATTCAACCTAAGTATGCAGACGAGTCCGCAGACTCCCAGTGTTTGACATGCGTTCCTGCTGCTCACATATCATCGTCATCGCTCAGTTTGGTAACTGTAAGGTGTTTTTTTGTGGCAGAGACAGACTGCTGGAATCGTGTCAATGAGGGACGAGTGCAACAGAAATAATAGTGGCGTTAGTCACTGTACAATAATAAGGAGCTCTATTTTTAAGACACAGCGTGATGATTGAGGGCTGGAATATCCTCTTATTATGTCTTTACACTCGCAGGTCACAACGCATCTCCTCGCAGGTTCCAGCTTGTCAGCGCGAGATGTTGCATGGTTTTTCTATTAAAGTGATGGTTTTCTAAATGCTTGGTCAGTTCCATTCCTACCCCCCCCCACCCCCACACACACACACACACACACACACACCCCACCCCCACGCCTCGGTGCTCTGAGATCTCCAGCCCCCATTAGTTTTTCATCTCTCCCCTGTCTCTTTGGGCGCTCATCCCTACCCACCCATCCTCTCCTGACTGATGTGCCTGTGAATGTGAGCCATTTGTGGTCGGATATGAAATATCCTCTCTTTCCTATCACCGCCTATCCGGTTCTCCCTGTAATTAGAGCGCTTGTGTAAAGCAGAGGTCTTTAAATTGCATTGTGTTAAGTGTATTAGGTTCAGATCAAAATGCTGCTGGTAGCGGTTTGGCGTGGATTGGTGCCCCTGCCTGCTGTAATTATCAGTGTCACTGATGGGAAATGAGAGACAGGTTAAAATAGCTCCATTAAAGTCATTCGACATGGTGTCGATTAGACATGGAGGGAGATAATCTCTCTCCTTTTCAATGCGTGAATTTTCTTAAATTGAGTCCCATTTCCTTGAACGGGAGGACTGGCCTGCTTCATTTGCTCTCGTGTCAAGAAGTGAAGCTGCAACTGTTTCTAAGCCGGCAAAATCTTCAGGTCATATTCCTATTGAACTCCGTTTACCCTGAAATGCTGAAACAATAGGTAAACTTCAACGTCATCACACAAAATTTAGTCATCATCACAATTTTTGTCTTTAAACTTTTAAGTTGTGAACACATTGACAGCTGTTGCTATTTTATTGTTTGTTCTATTGTTCACTACTTTATGAGCTCAAGTGCAACTGAACAGAATAATTGAGAGGCTTCAATATTACTTAGGTTCTACTACCTTGTAATCAATTACTGTCAGGTGTAGTGTCTCAAATGCTTGTGCAATATAATGTTATGTATGGTGCTGACTGCATGATGTGAGTGTCCATAAGTCTATGTGTTGCTGTTGTTACTGCAACACATATGGGGACATACTGGGGACAATAAAGTTATCTGATCTATTCATCATATCTTAAAGTTGTTAGAGGCATGGTAAATTTCTCTTGACAGTTGGGGGGNCAATATATGAGTCATGTTCACAGGTTCAGCACACATATATAATTATTAAATTGTCCTCGCCCTCCACATAGTATTTTAGGTTTCATCTTGGATATTCAACTGCTGCAAGCTCACTGATCTGCCCCTTAACATCACACGTTCCAATGTTAGCATAATATCAGTTCACACATAGGCTACCAAACCTGCTAGGTAAGGTTATTATAGCTATCACAGCGGATTCACAGAAAAATACGTGGGTTATTGTTTTTTTTAGGATTAATGACTCGGCATCCTTTGAATTAAAAAGAAAGGAATCACTTCATCCGACGTTTTTTTCCCCCGTTTGCATTTGTATTGTTTTACTACTTACACAGTTATTGTAAGTATATATCATTATATTATTTACAATACACTGTGTGCTTTTTAATGATATTGTTGGGGGTGAAGACCCTCAGACGAGGTAGGTCCGCAATTTCCGCCTATGATTATACAGAGCACTTAGCTATTTACAGGATTCTGTGGAAGCTGACTTTGTGTGGAAAATGTGCCACTTGTGACATCTTAAGCCTGAATAACCCACTTAATAACTGAGAAATACATTTTTTTTCCAGTACAGGAAGTTAGTAGAAATGATGATTTGATGGAGCAGCTGGGTCTTTAAATAGGTGTCATCTTATGATCCTTCTAGAGAGCACAGTCAGTGCAGCAGGAGCCGGGAATCCTAATCCATGCATGTTTGATTTCACACTTCTCCACAAACTTCCCTTTATTCTAATATATGGGGTTAAACAGTGAAGAGATGTGAAGCGACAGTGGGCTAAATGACACTTTTGCCAGCTGCGATGTCAAACATTTGATAGCCTCCCTCTTCCCACACACTCAGCATTTGTGCACTGTCAGACGTCGCAATATATTACCTGACTTGAATGTGCGCTTAAATCTACTTTATGGCGTGTCGACCTTTCAGCCTTACGCACTTTTCCCTCTTGCTCATTCACAAATGCCTGTTCAGGAGATTACAGAAAGCTGTGTAAGGTGAGGTGAAAAACATGTGGAGCCTTTTCTAAAGTGATTCCCCATCCACGCTTTAATTTCTGTAAAATGTCTGCCTCTTCAGAAAAACAACTGAGCTCTTTGAAGCGATGCGGGCTCAAGTTGCAGAAAGTCCCCTTAATTGAAAATCATTGAAGAGAAATAGAAGAGCACATGCCACCGTACATCTTGTTATTTGCCCTCATTAAGTTCATCTCTCTGTTTTCAGCACATTCATTAACCTCTTCTATTGATTAGTGCCGGCCGTCAAGCATGCTGTCTTTACTTTGTTTGGTGTGTCAGCTTCTACTACTACAGGCCCTATAACCTCCTGTCTTATTATAGCGACACGATGGAGTACAGCATAACACACCACAGTTTTAAAAAAAACACTGCGGTTCATTTTTGATGTTGGAAATTGTAGTTTGAGGAAAAAACAAGGTCCACTTACTAGCATTTGCCAGAGCGACCTTCCTCAGTGAGTAAAGTTTGCATCATTCACTGATCGGAGCAGGATTGATTGTCCTGCCCAACACTTTATTTAACAGGTCAATAATAATAGTCAGAATAACTAATAATTTCATAGGCTGTGCCCAGGAAATAAATATTGAATTAGGGAAAATCGAAAATTAAATCCAGACAGTGTGTGCAGTGCAGGTCAGATCTAAAACATGTGACAGGCAATCATAGAAATCTAACAAGCATAAAGTTCCCACATATTTAGATTCCCCAAACGGCATGCTTTCCAGCAAAAAAATCTGAAGTGATTATGAAACAACACACATGTTACATAGTGTCACCTTAAATTCTTCTTATTTCATAACTAATCTCTGAATGGACAGAGCGGGCAACTACCGCATGCGGAGCTCCGGACCCCCGTGGTTCTTCTGTTTGTAGTAATTGGATCAGTTTCATTCCCAGTAGGTTCTCATTTCTGTTTTGTCTAATATACTAAAAAAAAGATACTAAAGCGCAATGTCTAAAGTCTTTATTATATCTGTTGATGTGGTATTTAAATTATGCATATTTGTTTAAATAATTGTTTAATCTAATTACAGCAAACTAAGTCGCACAGAAGTTCTGAGGTGCAGGTGGGTGGGATCCCAATACACAAATTGTTTTTTGGGGCTCTGGGCAAAACATAATGCATCTGCTATTTGTAGTATGTAGTGTGGGCATAAAGCCCCTGATAACTTGGTTTCAAATCAAGTATTACTCTGTAATATTAAATGTTTCTCATTAAATATAAACAATATTATAGTTTGGGTGGGGAAAAAAAACTTATTCATTAAGAGTTTAACAATCAAAAAATCTGCTTCCTCCAGACTCTGTGTTGTGATCACATTTGATAGAAACTGTCATCAGATTTGGAATCAACTGTTGCCAAATGATGACATCACGTGTTTCCAACTGAGCTCCACCCACTTCAAACCAGTGAGAGGAGTGTAGAGGAAAAAAGAAATAAATGCCGGTATCTCTCATGTAAAATAACCCAAACTATGGCAGAAGGTTTTGGGTTCATGTCAGATCCAGAAGCCTGCGGTTAAACAGTGATACTTTCGCCGTGTCTCATCCCAAGTGTGACAACAACAGGATAAACATTTGAAAGGTAGAAAATATCTCATTCAAAAGATATAATTCCAAAACAGGATCTCGTTATAACTACAAAAACTTCAATTTGTATAGTCACTTTAATATTGACCAAAGCAAGACTGGACAGGAAAGACGACAGCAGACAGAGGCAGTGAAAAAGAGTAAAGTAAATAGAGAGGAAGGGGACAGAGAGAAAGAATATGAAAATAAAACAGAAAGGGAATTGAAGTATCAGCATATGACTTGCCAGCCTCCCCTCCCTCAGCCACAGTTCCACTTGTATTTCAACTGCCTACAGCGGAGAAAAGAAAGTACATCCACATCACACGGAATCCCTCCACTCTGCTGAGAAATCTCTTTTTTCCTTATTAAAAAGCCTACTTCTTGTCAAATTTCCCAAAACACTGTCAGCCAGCCAATTAAATACTCCATATCTGTTCAAATCAATTATCTCCACCCCGCAAGTGCCCTGCAACACTGTTGTGAAATGATTGAGCTAATGGGTTTTTGTTCCCACGCAGACTGTATCAAACCACTCCGCAGCAATTAAGATCATTATCCACCCTTGTGTTTTTGTTTTATGCCCATTTCAGGGCCATTTTGCTAACTGGCAGGTTCAAGCTAGGATTGAATTCGAAGCTGGAAGGATGTTATGTTCAAACGCATCAGGTGAGCACAAATGCACTTGAGTTGCTGAGAGCTGTGGTCATTTCATCCTGAGGGCTCCTACGACCCGGATAATTGACCTTATGGTGGAAAATAGCAATTAGTACCTAAGTGGCTAAGATATAGTTGATGTTATGATAAAGTGACAGGCTGACTGGCAGCCACGGAGCAAAGAAAGAAACTTGAGCGTAACCAGCCACCGCAAATGCACTGTTTAGCAGAAAAAGTGCACACATGCTTCATTTAGCTGCCACTGTCAGTCAAGCTGTTTACTTCAAATATACATCAACTACATCACAACATGTATGAGAGCAATGTGACACAATGAGTGACCAATGGTCATTTTAGGAATTGCTGGTGCAGCAGCTTTAGTAGAAACAAACTGACTCAGCAATTTCATTTTTTAAATGTTATAATTCCTGATAGAACACGTCAGCTCATATAATAAACAAAATAGATTCTGATGGGCGAGTGTGGCTCAGAAGCTGCCTGTTAATCAGGAGGTCGGCGGTTGAATCCCCGGCTCCTCCTGGCTGTATGTCAAAGTGTCCTTGGGCAGGATAGCGAACCCTGAATTGCCCCTGGCGGCTGTTCCGCCAGTGTATGAATGTGTGTGAATGTTAGTTTCTGTTTGAGCACTTAGGC
>JAPMOB010240651.1:0-21687 GCA_029875015.1 Lepomis gibbosus | reverse complement strand
TTTTCATGATGTTGTCAGACACCTGCTGTAACAGTCTGTCCTCATTTTGAAGGGCGTACCTGCCCCAAAAGAACACGTAGCAGCTGCAGCAGCCGGTCATTTCAACACCAAAATGTACATAAATAGGCTCCAGATTTAAAAAAAGTTTTGTGTCTTGTATTTTACTACCTGGAGTCTTCATAGCGTTAGTGTTGCTGAGTAAAGGTCAGTTCTTCAGTCTGCAGGCCTTCATGAATGTAGTTTTAATTGCAGGACTGTTGTATCAGGCTACATTAGTTTTAGCTAGCTGTACCTAATAAACTGGCTGATGAGTTTGTTTTTTAATATTTTAATAAACTGCGAGATGGACAATAGAAGAAAATTTTCTAAATTGTGGACAATAAAGTTTTGCTCTACTGTAAATCTGACACTTATCTGACACTTTCAACAATCAAAAGTGATTCATCCTAATGAGTCATGTATGAAGCATTAATGACAAACGTTTGCTTGTTTCTGTAAGACATCCAGGCAAAAGTCACCAACAACACTTGACCTGCTGCTTGAGCCTCCACGGGGGTCTCGTACAGTTCCTGGTCCTCCTGCGCTGCATAGATGCTCTGTGGCTCCGCCTCGTACAGCTGCTCTCCGTTCTCCTCGGCAGCATCGTAGGACGGTTCCTCTGTTTTCTAACAAGGCAAACAGAATCTGTTTAAGTGAGATCCCCTTCTGCAAAATGTACTGTAGTAACTACTAAAGTAAAGTAACTACTGCTGCCAGTAAGAGTTTAACTTAAATTCAGAACCCAACAAAGCCCACTGTGAAAAACTAAAGGCTACAAGCTGCATCTTTGCTGACAGGCTATATTCTACGTTACTAAGATGTGTGCTGTGTCGTGATCGCTGCTTTTCTTGGTGACCGTATTGGAGGTTGTTTGTTTGCTGCAACAATGAGAAGACTGAAAACTGTCAACACATTCACATAACGAGCTGCATGTCTGGGGGGGGGGTTTGCATAACCAGTTCACCTGTGGCAGCTTCTTTCATCCTTTGCAAAATATATAAAAAAATAAAGTTGAATTCTTTGTCTTCCTGCCTGAAAAGTTGCGCTTTAAGCCCACACCACATGAATAAACTGTAAAGCCGTGACTCACCTGGTAGGTCGGGGCTGCAGCTGGCTGGACTGGGGGAGTCGGGCTGGGACTTGCAGCGGGGACAGGAGAGGGGGCCTTGGGCGTCTGTTCGATTTTACGGCGAGCCTCCTCTTGCTCCTGCTTCTCCTTGGCCTGACGACGCGCTCGCTCCTCCTCTGCCCTCTTTTTGTCTTCTTCCTCCTTCTGCTTGGCGATGTTCTCGAAGCGGGCCTTGATGCTCCCCGTGTTGCTGCCAGCTGAAGAGTACAAAATTGGGAGAATGAAGAAATAAAGAAATCCCGCGTTTTCTAAACTTGTGACTAACACAACGGGCGTTAACGAATGCTTACCAGCCTCCACAGGTTTGGTTTTCTGGTAAGATGGACTCGGCTTCTCCAGTTCCTCAAAAGACCCTGCACTCTGAACCACAGGGATAGAGATGTAAGACAGAGCTGTGCACGCTTACTACACAAAAACACCCAAACACGCCTTACCTTGTCCATCCGGTCATTCTGGACACCAAATTTCCCTCCAAATCCTTTCGAATAATCTGGTAACAAACAGGAAACAAGTCAGGGTCAGTTTCTGTTTTACATTAATGACTCAACCACAGTCGGCTTCATCAGAACTCGTCTTCCAGAACAGACCTTAAACAACTACAGGACTATTTAGCCTCATTTAGCCTTTTCATTAGACTTTACTACGGCACGCTATGAGAGACACAGTGGAACCTTCTCTGGTCGGCTACGGTTCAGATGAAGCGGACTGTGGTTGGTTTCACAGGAACTGAGAAACAGTTGGGATCAAGAAGACGGGCTGGTGAGCTCATGCAAACCTGTAAAAGAAAAAAACTGAATGCAGACAGTGACAGCAGAACAGCTGAGGTGGGGGGGGGGGTCGGAACGTAAGCCAAACAGTTTGGGGTCAAGCAGCCATCTCGGCTCAATCTCAGCCATGTCTGTGTGGTCACAGCAGGAGGCCTTGATAAAAACGCACTGCGGCCGAACAGCATCATGCACAAAATGAATGCATAAGGAAACAAACAGCATCATGGCAGTGCTAGGGAAGAGGGTGGGGGGGTGTGATATAAGGTCATATGGATAAATACCGCTATATAAAGTAAATGTGGGAACTACATCAAACTTGAGTTCTAGTTTTGTAGGATATTTACACTAAGCTGCATACAGACCAAAACAAAGGCTGTCTTGAGCAGGAAGCCGTCAAACTGCACTTACTATTTCATTCAGGTAGAGTTGGTAAGAATAAAGAAAAACAAACTGAAACAATAATAGCAACAAAAAAAGAGGCTAGGAGTAGGAAGGTGCCACACCTGAGTATAACAGACGTGACAAACAGCTGCTTTACAAATAATCAAAAAATAACAAGTACTTTCTGTTTTGTTTGCCACTGAATGTGATATTTATCTTATCAGCTGTTTTTTTAACATGCATGAGAAGTCCTCAATTTTCTGAACTCATCTGCTGATGAATATCATGTGATACGATCAAGCTAGTAAATAGACCTTAAGGTGCGTTTCCATGATCAAGGATGAGCTTTTTGTTTTCTAGTTTCTACCAAAGAAATTGTATCGATAATAAATCTTGACCATCAGATCATTTTGATTAACTGAGACTTGGATATCTCTATAACCCAGAACTCTCGGCATGGCTGGACGCTGCCAGAGGCGAGAAAACACCTTTTTTCTAATTTGCATGAGCTGAAAATGAGCATGTCTACATCGTTCATGTAGACATGCTCATTGTAAATCGGTTGCTGTTGCACAGGTGGCAGGGTGTGTCACGGGTGGGGGGTTTCTGACAGAAGGGGTGCATCTGTCACTTAAAAAGAAAAACAGCCATTACTGAGGATGAGGAGGACGGTGTGAAGGACAGTATCAAGCTTGGAGCATGGATTTTTTTTTTTGGAAAAGGGTGGGTAAGGACCGGGGGGTCTGAAATGGGAGGTGGGGTAAGAGGTTGTGTTCAGGTGGGTATCTGTGCCTTTCTGGGACTCGTGCTTGGCCAGGCTCTCCTTGTGCTCATAGCCCAGGGCACACTGGTCCTGCTTCTCCACCTCTACCCCATACTGCCCTCCAAACCCACGTTTATAGTCTGCAACATAACACACAACCATGTAACACACACACACACAGGGACAGACACATAAATAGACAAACATATAGAGACAATGATACACTGAAGAGGCCTTTCAGGATTCATAAACACGCTCAGTGATGTGGAGACAGATCTAAAAGAGGACATTTGAAGGGAATCTTCTGTTTCACATGATGTTGATGATAAATTCCTTTGATCAGAAGCGCTGCAGAGCTCTTTCTAAACACGATCGACGTCTGTGGTCAAAGCTCTTCCATGAACTCTGAGCTCGTTCCTCTTCAGCAGGTCTGCGTCCGGTCTCCTGCTGGGTGTGAAACCCCTCCTGCTGCAGTCGCTTCCTCTCTTCGCACAACACAAATCTTTCCCTGCTTCATATTTCTGTCTCGTTTCTTTACTGGACTCCTCTCAGGGAGGAAATGGTGTTTGTGACACACTGTGACTGGGTGCTTTGCTGTGGATATGTGGTCTTTCAAAACAAAGTCGACTGACACAATGTAAACCACAAATTTATATTATAATTATATTTTTTTTTTAAAAAGTTTTAGTTTTTTTTTTACTACTGCACTTATTCTAAGTTACTCTGAATGACATCATCCGCTAAAAGCCCGACATGCAAATGTAAATCTGAGCTGTGGTTTCACTTCCTCTATTTTAGCCTTTTTTTAACCCGCAGATTGAGGAAGTAGTCAACCTTTGAAAGACCACATCCAAAGCCACAATAAAACCACATCAGAGCTGAAGTGCAGGGCTCAGGAGGAAGAAAGGTTTCACAGTAAACACTCTGTGGGCTAAACTCGAAGCAGACATCTTGTAAAGGCTGAGGTTTGGTGGGTACTCTCCCTGTTCAAAGTTCTAGAAAATGTCAAATGGAGGTTTTCATGTGCAACAGTTTAAACAAGAGACACGTGTGGCTATCAGCGTTTCTTCTTCAGCAGAAAACACAAACAAAGGAAATATAAAGCAGCACTTTATAGTCCAGAGAAATTCCTTATAATCAACAACATACATCACTTATGATAGATTCTATCATCCACTAGCTGCTTGCTATTCATTTAATATATTTATAATGAGCCACTGATCAAAACCTACGAGACCAAGACCATCAAAAAGTGGTCTTAAGACCGGTCTCGAGACCCAGTACCACAACACTGCTGTACATTGACAGGTAGTGTACCACTTTGTCATGTTCTCTCGTCTCGGACTCGTATTTTACTCTGTTTTGTCTCAGTCTCGACTTGTTCTCAGCCTCTAAAAGTCTTGGTCTTATCTCGGTCTCGATAAACTCTGCTCTTGGTCTTGACTTGGTCTCAGTTTGGCCGGTCTTGACTTGAACACTAGAGTACAGTATACAAACTGACAGGACTTAGCTGAAGGTGATTAGTGTTTAGCTGGTGTTGGTTCTTCTCCCTGGTCATGAGCTTTCAGCTTTGGCTCACATTTGATTTGGCATCCTAACTGATTATTGAAGCATTTGCAGTTTACTTCAACACTAAGGATCCAATATTTACTTGGGTATGGACATCCCAGAAGAATAAACACTCATTGGTAATTAACCTCATATGACTACAGCTGTCTTTTTTTGGTCGAGTCCTGCACAAACACATTGTGTCTCCCTTAAAATCCATAGAAAGCAAGTCACAACCAGTACCTTTCTGGGACTCGTGGAGCTGTAGTTTCTCCTGGTGGTCCCATCCCAGCGCTGATTTATCCTGTCTGTCCGTCTGCACACCAAACTTGCCCCCAAAGCCTTTTACATAGTCTGCAGAAACACAACAAACACAAAAAGCAGACATTAACCCCCAAACATGCTTCTGAAACCCAACTGTGTCTTCTGGTTAAATTACCTGAAGTAGGAGAACATGATGCAGATAAAATCCCAGTGTCACTGTTGTTATATTGCATCAGTGATAAACCGTATATTGTGATGTAGTGAATTTATTGTTAAATCTATTGAGAGACTGGTTATAGATAAAATAACCTGCAAGAATGTCTTAGCTAATCCACATATTTAAACATTTATATCACAGCATGGTGGTATAACTAAACCTAGCTGAAAATCTTTATTATCTCAGTATACCACATCATATTGCTCTTCCTAATCTGTAGAAAACATCACTAAATTTCACAGTTTCACAATGCAATGCCTCGACTTTGAGTGGGAATATTCACTAACGTCTGAAGAGCGCAGATCGCCCGGACGGTTTGCTCAAAATTAGACAAATATCGCATTATTTCATTGTGCCAGTTTAACAAATACCTGTCACTGGAGCAGATGCATGATGTAAATAAGAGCATTCAACAATTCTTGTGTGCAGCATTAAATTTTCTAAACAGATGTGCACAGGTTTAACACTGGTGCGTTAACGTGTCTGTCCCTGTTATCTGAGCGTGTGACCCAGTTATCACATATGCAAACGTAGGCAGTAGACAAAGCCTGGTGTATTGTGGGGATTTCTGGAGGTCATCTACACCTTTGACGTCAGCCCCTATCTGTAAGCTGCAGTTGGCCAACCAGGCAGTAAAGTCTGCGCAGGTGTGTCAGACACAGAGCTACACAAGTGAAGCTGCACCGCTGTGTTGCAACTGAAAGTCCAGGCAAGCTGAGACAGACATGAGGGTGGGACTCAAGTGATCAAAACAAGCTGCACGCACATATTCTGATGATTTGGAAACAAACAGAAAGCAATTTCATGGTTAGAAAGTTTTCCATCATGGAAAGAGTTCTGAATGTAATAAACAGACTATATGACCTTTTACCAATATAACACCAAGATACGCACTGACTCTCTGGTTTGTGTTTCATATTAAGCGGCGGTGTTCTTGTGCGTGCGAGGATACCAACCTTTCTGTGACTCGTGCCTCTCTGTTTTGCCCTGGTACTCAAAGCCCACGGCGCTCTTGTCCACCTTGTCTGTTTCAACACCAAACTTGCCGCCAAAGCCTTTTGCATAATCTGCCGGTGGCCAAAGCAGAGGGGGGGGAGAAATATACAAAGTTATGGCAGGAAGAGGTGGAGCACAGTTAAATGGCACAGAAGTCTTTCACCAACAGATGTTTCTCTCCTCATGTAACTGTACAACAGACATAAAATGAGATTTGACTTTGGTCTAAATAAACAATATTTTCCCATTTTCTCTTGTGTATGTATTTTGACTCACTAGAGTTTATGCATGGTATCATGCTGTTTAGTATCTTTCTGTCAAAATGTACATTTTTACACATTTGACACATAAACTAAGAGCCAAAAATAACAGAAAAGAAGAAAAGGAATTAGTCAACTGGAAGAAAACCAATACCTTCACAACAAAGGACATGTTTAAAAGGAAAAAGTATACCCAATTAAAATATCCCACACCCCCAGAAAACCAGCTGGGTCATGCCCAAACTGCAGAGCAGGAGGCGCTGGCAAGTCTGTGCCAGTCACCTGATGTTAGATGAAGTGGGAGCCATAACACTTTCAGGGAAACAGCGTCTCAGAAAGGAAACCTACATCCACAAAGTTCTTAAAGTCCTCTGAGGCAGATCTATCGTCTTACAAACACTATAATGAAAACGTATTATTTGACACTGGGGCGAACAAACATCCCATCACACATGCAACTCAGAGAGCTAAAATGAAAACAAAGCCATTGTTTGCAACCTTACAAAAGCAAGCAAAGGCTGAGGAATGAAGGAAGAGGAAGAAATGCAAACTAATGTCATTTGCCAGGATCTGCACGGAGCTGCGCTCACGGAGTCAGGTCAGGTTGTTTGTATGAGTGTGTGTGTGTGTTAGTGTCTATCGATTAGCCACATTTTCTCACTTTCTTTCTGGGTTAATGGGAATGCCCGTGGCAGGAAATCTAGACAAACCTTTCTGGGACTCGTGTTTCTCGGTTTTGCCCTGGTAATCGAAGCCCACCGCGCTCTGGTCGACACGATCTGCCTGCACTCCGTATCGCCCCCCAAACCCAGTGGTGTAGTCTACACAGCAAAGCAGGGGGGGGGCAAGGGTCAAAGGTCAGGGTGAAGCAGCATGGAAGCAGTGGTCACGAAGCGGCCCAATTCCAAATTTGTCATTAACATTTACAGGCAGTAGCCGGAGCTACGACAGAATCAAAACATTTCACACGTTCAGATGATGCTGCTTTTAAATCCAAGTTCCTTCCACTGTGTTGTTCAGCTGCTGGAGCAAAAAGAAGGATATCTGTTAACAGTGACATTAATGAGGAACCGTTGGAATTGGGCAAATGTTCGGCACTTCTGTACAGAGTACTCTGGAGGGGATGAACGCAACACAAAGGTGATGGCAGGATGACATCAAGCTAAGAAGCCAGAGCACAGAGGTCCCTGTTCATACTGTACACACTGCAGTGTGTAAGTGTAGTTTTGTTGTGGCTCTGTCCTGCACATTGGACCTCAAATGTGATAACGAGGATACAGTGCTGAATTTCAGCTTTAATCTGAATGTGTAACTCAAATACACTTTAAAGTTAACACTTAAACCTTGTTTCGATCACATCCAATGTGCTGGAGTGCAGAGACAAAAACAAAGTCCCACTTTCATTTCACTTACAAACTGTGCTGTGACTTGCAGGGAAACAAATACAGAACAGCTTGATTAGCCAACACAATGAACACATTTTCCAAACATGGTCTGTCTGTACAGTAGGGTCCTGACACAGCAGAGATCAAGCGGCCTCTGATCAGCACAACAGGAGCGCATGTGGCGCAGCTGGCCGCCAGCCAGATGCTCGTCAAACTGTGCCCGGAAAATGTGTCTCCTGCAGGCAATTTGGAAAGCGTACGCTGCTGACAAAACCTAAGTGGCTGATAAAAAGTAGGTGGTGAATTCAGTATTACTAATATATCACTAAGGAAGTCAGTTCAATATGATATGGAGGTCCACCAAACTAAACTATGGCCGACCTTAAAGAGCTCATAGTACCTTACTATCCCACCAGAGCACTGCGCTCCCAGAATGCACCTGTGTTGGAGTCAGAGCGTTCAGCTGTCAGGCTCCTCTCCTGTGGAACCAGGTTCCAGTTTGGGTTCAGGAGGCAGACACCGTCTCTACATGTAAGAGTAGGCTTAAGACTTTCCTCTTTGATAAAGCTTATAGTTAGGGCTGGCTCAGGTGAGTCCTGTACTATGCTGCTATAGGCTTAGAGTGCCAGGAGACTTCCCATGATGCACTGAGCTCCTCTCTCATCCTCCCCCTCTCCATCTGTATGCAACCTTGTCCCATTAATGCATGTTACTAACTCGACTACTTCCTTCTCTCGTAGTGTTTTTGGCTCCAGAGCTGTAGAGTCTGGATCTGAGGTTGCGAATCACCTACTGCCCCTGTGTTCCTGCTTGACACCCGCTGCTACAATTATTATTAGTCCTGTCATCATCATCATCATCAGTATGGCTAGTCTAGGTTCTGCCGGTCAAAAGGAGTTTTTCCTTGCCGTGCTCGCTGACGGAGTACGGTCTAGACCTGCTCTATATGAAAAGTGCAACGAGATAACTTCTGTTATGAATCGGTCCTTTTATAAATAAAGTTGATTTGAAATTAAACCTGAAGCAGACGTGCAAAAAGTCAACAAGTTGTGACGTTACCTCTCTGCGAAGCGTGCTTCTCCGTCTTCCCGGCATACTCAAACCCAACAGCTGACTGGAATGAAAGAGGAAGAGGCAACGCAGTTATTCTACTGACTACTTACCCCCGTATGTGATAGTTTTGTCCCGACAGTCCTAATCAACTGTAATCAGACTCACAAGCTGAGTTTGAAATACACAACGTAAAAACGACAGTAACTATACCAGTTTTTATATTTGATCCACAGCTGAACTAGCTTCATCAACACTGTGGCAGTGTTTCCTCTAGGATTTTGTTCGGCAGCAGGGGGCAGGACNGTCACACTTAACAAACAAGCAGAGGTGAAGCTAATTTTTGTCTGAATATAAAACTCCAACACAACATGTCTCAGCAGTATTGCTCGTGTCCACGAGCTGCGATGCACCTTAGAATTAAAACTGTTTCCCAGTTTAATGTGAGCTTTAGATTAATGTTTTGGTGTTGGCCGGGGGGTCTGGGGGTCCTCCCCCAAGAAAATTTTATGGTTTTCAATGAAAAATATGTAATTTCACATCATATTGGTGCCTTTATTTTCACCATATCTCTGAACATTCTGAGCTTCTGACATTTATCTGTAGACATTTATATAAACAGGCAGCATGAGAAACCTCCTCCCGTCTGAGCTGCATTTTATTTGCACAGTTTGCATCACTAATTAGCTTTACTAAGCTCAGCTCCTCCAGTCACCTCAGTCTGCACAGGACCGAGCTGCAGGCTACGTCAGCTTAGTCTAACTTTGTACCTGATGTTCTCAACATTGGACAAGTAGGCAGTAATAAAATACAGCTTCCAGTTGCTTTCTATTAATTGAGCTAATGTTAAGTTAAATTGCGTGTGAAAACATTTGTAGTGCATAGTTTAATGACCGTGGGAAATTTTAGGAGCGGCGGTTGTGATTCATTGGGGAATTGAACCTGGGTCTGTCACACCAAATCCCGTTTAAAATCAAGGAGATGTTTTTATCGAGTGTTGAACAGCCACTGGAAATACCTGGTCAACGCGGTCAGCTTGCACTCCGAACTTCCCTCCAAAGCCCTTGGAGGTGTCCGTCTGGGAGCAGTGCTTGGACAACTTGCTCTGGTAGTCGTGACCCACAGCAGACTGCGCAGAAACACACAGAAGACACACAGTTTCAGAATATAAAAAAAAAAGGGAACAACTCAGGAGGGGAGGGGGTCCTGAAGAGAACGCCAAAGCTGGAAACACAACCGGCAGTTTGAGGTGGTGACATCTGACTCAACACAGTGTGGAGTAAACAGTGCTCGCTCATCACATTCATGCTGCGATGACCACACAGCCCCGAGAGAGAAAGGTGTGGATGGACAGAGCTGCTTGCCAGGAAAGATAATCGAGTGTGAAATGGCCACAACTGACTCAGCGTGTTCGCGCAAACAGACTGAGATGAACGTCTGAGAAACAGCTGCAGAGGCTCAAAGGACTCTGAGGTCCTTTAGATTTGTAAAAACGTTGGCGTCTCAGATTTTCAAAAAGAAAACATTTTAAAGCTACAAAATGGTAGATTCTTTTTTAGAAACAGAAACCAGGATCTAGCGAGCTGGTTTAGATTTTGCTGGTTTAGATTTTGTTCACAAAAGTGACACACTCCTTAGACTGTAGCTGTACACGAGATATTCAGAATAAAGTGGAGGGAAAAAGGTACATTAGGTCAAAAAGCACCGTACAGACTGATCTGCGGTTTGTGTTGGTGGCACCGACTCAACTGTGGTGTGGTGCTTCACACATCATTGATCTACAGATCGAGTAACAATGAGGGCTACCGTCTAATATAATATGACTGGCACCAGGGAAATAAATGTTTGTCCACAAGTCTGTTACATATCCTTACAGTAACCTGATGATGATGATAACAACTTTGAGAGACATGACAAAATTACTTCCTGCTTGACAGGGATATCAGATTATTATGGTGTGAAGGTTCTGAAACAGAGGCTGAAACCGTGACATGAAAGTCCAGAGTCTCGTGTCGCTGTTCCGAGAGACAGAATCCACATGTTTCGTGTTTAAGAGCTTTACAAGTGCGTTTACTGTCACTCAGTAATGTAAAATTGTCTGTGCGTCAGCTTCATGTAATACCAGATAACAATATGTAACGGAATAAATAACAAAGCAAGTGTCTCCTGACTTTTTAACTGATGGCATATAACAGCAGCAAATAGCAACCTATTTTACAAATAATATATACTTTCTTAAACGCCACCGGCTGAAGTAAAAAAAATTAAGTAAGTTATTTTCAACTTTTGAACTACAGTTTTTCTGCACATGCATCTATAAAAGCAGTATTCAGCGCTTTTACAAAATGCTCTCTGCTGGCCGAGTGCATGCATGCATAAGTCAGATGTAGAATTATTTTCAGTTAAAAGCTTGTTTGTTTGCAATATTCAGAGCTGTAGAAGAACGGCGATCTGCCTCCTTCTCTGTTCTTACTTCAGCTTTTTGGCTAACAGCTGACTTGAACAACTTATGGTCCTCTGACCTGCCGCGCATTCACGTCAAAGACAAGTCAAGGCACGTTCTTCAAATGGACTGTTTTTAGACTTTGGAAACAGTGAAACAAACTGTCCTCAAGAGTTATTTAGTAGCAAATAGAGATCCATTGGCTGCTGAAAGCTTCAGAACAGCTACTAAATGGCCCTGAACTTCAGTATTACTTTTGCAGAACCATCATTTCATCAAGCAACTAAATAAATCAGGGACACCGCTCTCTGAGGGCAAAATGTAAATGTGAAAGCAAAAAACAAATAGAAGAGGTTAATCTGTGAGCAGAAGTCTTGCGGTCCCTCCTACCTTGTCCATGCGGTCCTGCTGCACTCCAAATTTTCCTCCATATCCATGCGAGGCCTTTGGCATGTTGTCCAGCTCCTTCTTCTTCAGGCTGGTGTGCTCCGTCGAAACCGTCTCACGCAGTTGGTGGATACTATGCCAAGAAGGGACAGAGTAAGGACACAACCTCCCACGTTGCATTTAATACCAAAAGAAAAAAATGCCTCGCTTCCTCACTCTATGTGCTCCTGATGTCCTGAGCCTGACACCGTCTTGGCCCCCCAGCGCTGCTCCTTCTCCGATACATCATTCTAGATATGCAGAGTCGGGAAAAAAAAGAAAGAAAATTAATGACATAGACAAGAAATGATGACGTGGAGAGTGAAGGGTGGAGCAGAGGAGAAGTAAAGGGGAAATGGACGGAGGAAGAAGCATGTAGAGGTACCTCAAAGTCAGGGTCAGTCTCCCAGTCGTCCCCTCCGTCAGTTACAGCCACACTGACCGACTGTCCTGCTGCTGCCTTCCACATTTTTAGTGCAACGCAAACTGAAAGACACGAAAACGCAATATGAGAAAAACATACTTCATACAGGCAGAGAAACCACGTCTTTAAAGATAAGCTCAGGTCTTTCAAAGCTGAAGAAGGCCACGGGAAACAGTCAAAAGCTCTTGGAATATTAAGTAAGCTGCCCTTGTGTTTACACCATTTACTGCACTTCTGTGCCCCAAAGGTTGAGCTTTCTCAAATCTATCACCATCATCTCTCATCGATCGCAGAGCTGGAAAAATGTTTGATTGATCACTTAGTGAAATGTAGAAAACTAGAAGTGATTACTCACAAACAAACACCAACAGCAGTCTCTGTTTCCATCATCATCAAATTAAATATATCTTTGGGCCTTCGAACAAAACATTTGAAGACGTCAACAAACTTATTTCACACACAGCAAACTAAATGAGTAATTGATTAGTAAAATAAATCGGCAAATGATTCGATTCTGAAAATAACTGTTACTTGCTGGCTGCCCTACTCGCATCCATATCGCACTGAAGGAGTTACTGGTTGCTGTAGTCGTTCCTTCTGTCCATACTGGCTTTGAAACGACCCTTTGCTCACAAGACTCCTCCGTAAAAGATGGTGATCTAAGTCCACAGTCCCCGCTCCTAACGAACATGCCTTCTAAGGGTCAGCTGCAAGATAATGAGGCTTCAGAGTTTGAAAGCTTGCAAGGAACAAGGACTGTGGATTTGGTTGGTATATTTAGGGTCGAAAACATTTTCAGTGGTGATTGATCTGCCAATTATTTTCTCCAAAATGGCAGAAAAAAAGTAAAAAAGGTTCCATCACATTTTTTTCTCTTTTAAATGCATTAGTCACAGCTTTTAAATTACTGGTGTCAGCACAGTTTCTCTACAAGTTACTTCGACATTTGACGATTCTGCGCCTTTCAGAATATAAGGATGTGGAGGCTGCAGTGTCGGACGGACGTGTAAGACGAAGTTTACATCCCGTCATAGCCTCGCAGTTAACATAATTAGGTGTAACCGCGGTCTTCGCATAACCAAGAAGACGGTTTGCTGAACCATTACCGTGGATTCAAACTCATGACCTCAGCCTAGATGGGTTTAAACTATGAGGGTGCTGCGATCTGTCAGCAGCGACGGCTGCAAAGTAACTAATGTGACTGTACATGTGGATAATTTATTATTATTATATATTTTTGAACTTCATTTTAGGGCACATCTTTTGGGGCTGAGGTCATGTAGCAGAATCCATGCACACAGATTCCCCAACGTGATGACCGTCCAACACCAGAAGACATTAGTTCTACTTCTCTATTTCACGTTATTGTAAATTTAAAGTGTTATTTTTTTGCTTTTAATATTAATTTAATTGCCTGAACTCTTCAGTCAACTGACTAACTAAACAAAATCACACCAGTCCTGTTTAGCCTCCCTTCACTGCTTACCTGTAAGAATTGATTTTAAGATTTTCCTGATCACTTTTAAAGCACTTTGTGTTCTGCTCCCAGCTGCATTGCTGAACTGCTGCGCCCCTAAGAGCCAGAGCCAGCAGGGCAGGGCTCGGTCAGCTGTTCCTAAGTCCCGGCTTAAGACTAAAGGTGACCGGGCTTTTGCAGTTAGAGCCCCTCAGCTCTGGAGCGCCCTGTCTGAGAACGAGAGGCTCGCAGGTTCAGTGACATCTTTTAATAAATCACTTCTCAAGACATTTGCAAAACAGCTATTTATTCATTTTAGTGCATCTCTCCATTTCTATCTTGTCTAATACAACCATTTTAACTGTTTCACTGTTGTGGAATCTTATTTCTTTTTAACTTTAGGCGAGTTTAAATTGCTTGATTTATTTTTTCCTCTGTCTTGAAATGGTTTTAATTTGTCTTCAACCATGTAAAGCACTTTATCTGTTTTGCTAAGTGTTGCATAAATAAAGTATTCTTATATAAATGTTTCTTATTATAATGATTAATCAACTAATCATTTGAACTCTACTTACATCTGAGTTACATACACACAAGGATCACTTCACGGCCAATATGTGCAGGTGGACTGATTACATAAGGCCATGTGAATAATGTATTAATATAGATTTGGAAAAAATATTAACCAATATCTCAAGGTATTCTTCATGAAGGATTGTCTTTGAGGAAGACGTTCAATATCTGTTAAATCCTGCTGAATCACACTAACCTGCACTGACACATAGATGCTGCAGTGCTTAAAGGGGGGGCGGCTGTGGCTCAGGAGGTAGAGCGGGTTGGCCGTTAATCAGAAGGTCCCCGTCTCCTCCAGGCTGCATGTCGAAGTGTCTTTGGGCAAGATACTGAACCCCGAATTGCCCCAGGCGGCTGTTCCGCCAGTGTACGAATGTGTGTGAATGGTGAATGCAGATGTAGCGTAAAAGCGCTTTGAGTGGTCGAAAAGACGCTATACAAATACGGAGCATTTACGTTTAAAGACGAACAACTTGTGTGTGGCTGGTTCTGTGTGATCTGGCATCGAACTGGAACAAAACCCTTCCCTGTGCTAATCCTTTTTCCTGACTCAGCACAAAAGTGGTCAATCAGCATCTGTGTTCAATCAGAGGCTGCAGGAGACGTGGCTCCGCTCACCTCAGGAGAAAGAAAGAACAGACCAGGAAGCAGCCTGGCAAGTCCCAACTTTACGTGACATGAGTATCTCCACAACACAACCAGCTGCTGGGCACATTAAACATTTAGATGTAACATTTAGTTTTACTTTTATAAACATATTGTTGACAATTTCATATAAAATGTTGTTTTACACACATTTGTCTCAAATTTGAGGAAAGTTAGCGAAATAATCAAAATATATTTGCTCTCAAACTATATTTGAATGTTTACATTTGGCACCAATAATCCCTCAGAGCTAAACGATTAGCCTACAGATTGATTAGCATATTACCCACCAAAGACCATTGAAAGATGTAGCAGAACAGCCTACTAGCCACTGAGCTCAAGTCAGATTGGTATTTAAGGGAGAGTATACTGCTTTTTTGAAACACCAAGACCACATTGGACCAGGTCTAGATCAAAAACCAATGTGCCTAGGTCTGTCAAATCTGAACTGGATTATCTCACAGAAGCTAAATACACTGAAAGACAGTTTCAGATTTGTGAAATATTTCCTGTATTTGTAAAAGGGGCGATTTCACAGCTTTTTTTAACATCTAGACCACATTAGACCAGGTCCAGATAAAAAAAACCAATGTCCCCTAAATCTGAACTAGATTATTTCAGAGAAGCCGATACTCTTTAAGACAGTTTCAGATTTGTGAAACCTTTTTTTCTTCTTTTTTTTTTTTAAACATGTAGACCACATCAGACCAGGTCCAGATCAAAAACCATTGTATGCTACCTATACTTGGCAAATCTAGACTAGATTATCCCAGAGAAGCCAGATACCCTTTAAGACAGTTTCAGATTTGTGAAACCTTTCTTTTCTTTTTTTACATGTAGACCACATTACACCAGGTCCAGATCAAAAACCAATGTACCTAGATCTGAAATAGATTATTTCAGAGAAGCCAGATACTCTTTAAGACAGTTTCAGATTTGTGAAACCTTTAATTTTTTCTTTTTTTCTAAAAACATGTAGACCACATTACACCAGGTCCAGATCAAAAACCACTGTGCCTAACGTTAGATCTGTCAAATCTGAAGTAGATTATCTCAGAATAGCCCTGCTCACACCTATCCAAACGGTTCTGTCTTTCTTCAGAAAATGGCAATTAGGTGTGGCTGTGAGGTGTAAATAAAGGTAACAGGAAGGAGCTGGTCGTAAAGTCATCCCGATGCATTCATTTCCGACGTTAGCCCGTGAAGGAAGCTCCTCACTTACATTAATGTCGGTTAGTTTGCTTCAGCCAAAGTAGGTCAGGTCACATATATAAAGATTTATAATCTCCAAAGATATAAGTATAGATTTAAAACGCAGCTCATAAACACTCGTGTTTTTTTTCTTGCACGCCAACTTAATGGGACGCTGAAACAAACGTCGTATCGTTTTTAAGGTTAACGTATCTCCAGCAGAGATGCAGCAGCTCGTTTAACGTTAAGTGACGAGCTGCGGTAACCAAAAAAAAGTGCTTCATTTAGCTCCTAAATCTGAATCTGGTGTGTCTGCTGGCTGTGGCATTTCCTGTTCCAGTTTTCCCAGTTAGCTAGCTGGCTAAAGCTAGCAGTGCCTCCTGGAATGGTTAACTGACTCAGCGCGAGCTTTGCTGAGGGTTTGTTCACAGGTAACTCTTCTCACCTGTTTTTTTAATACTCACCGTCTACGCCAAACGTAGCTCCGACCAGAGTCTAAAGTCAGGTTTAAAGAGAATCCCCCCTGGTGGATGTAGCCCGCTCACGCCTCACGCTCTGCCGGAGACACAGTACCGTTGCTGGGCTCTCGCTCGCTCTCTCGCTCTCTCTCCGCGGCTCTTCCGGCTCTCCCAGTATCCCGATCTCAGCCAACGCTGACGTCATTAATGGGCGTGGGAAGTTAAATCGTCGTGATTTGATAATAATGTCCCAGTTACGCCAAAAAATTTTGCAGTAGTATTTGACGCGATTCCATCGTGCACAGTAAAGCTTATTTATTTTAAATACAGGCAGACCTCCATCTACTTCCGTCTCCCTTCTGCTACCTGTTCTTATTTTCCAATTTATTTATTTTTAATATTTTTACACAGCACTCTTTTACAGCCCTGTTTTCGGGGTACGTTTTCCTAGACTCTAGATCCTCCTTGCTTTTTAAACTCAGTTGGTTTCTCTGCTCCATTAGGCAGTCAGCCCAGGTCTGAACTAGAATACAGGTGCACGTAGGTGACGTTTGCACCGGGGACGTGTTCTTGCGTCTTTTTAAAAGCAAAATGTTCTGAAAAATAGCAACAAGAAATGTTAACTGACAAATGACATGAGAAAGGTTTATTGTTCACAAAAAGGAAACACGCAATGCAATTAAAATATACAAGAGACAAATGTGCGCTATCCAAAAAGTAACTTAAGCTAAAAAAATAAATAAATAAACAAGCTATTGGTTACTGCTTCATATTGGTATCTTTTTATATTTTAAACTGTCAGATGCCACCTAAATGTTGTTTCCCTTTATACAAATAAAGACATTTCCACCATAAAGTTGTGCAGAAAATGTCTCCTGTATGCAGGAAATTAAGTGTCTAATGCTCAGAAGTTTCTGGGGGAGGACCCTCAGACCTCTCACTCATTTATTTCTGAATTGAATATTTCTTCAAAAATAGTGTTAAATCTTCTTGTCTTGTTATCATGAACCCCATAATGTGAGCTAAGTGTATCATCACAACCCTAATCTGAGCCCCCATGTCCCCACCACTTTGCCACAAAGAGGGAGATGCAATGATGTAAATAAAAACAGGACTTATAATTTCACCTCATCTGATAATGATATTGTATTGCATGTGTTTTTGTTACATAAAATCTTTTCTTTGAGAGTTCTGGGTTTCTCTAGTAACAAACAGATGGAAAATATTTAGCTATTTATATATTTATAATTGTGTCAGACAGCAGTGCTAAATCACTAATCTTTTGCAGTAATTTAGATCACTTTGTAGAAATTAGTTTTCATTTTGACAGGAAAAAAATATTTCTATGTTTATCAGTGTCAAAAAGCAACATTAAATCCCGTTAATATTATAAAACACAAAAACTTCCAAGGGAGAGTGAACACTTTATATTGTACTGTAATTTCCTAGGAACGTTTCCCTATAATTAGTACCAAATTACATCATTCTTTCCAGAAAACCTCTGGGAAATTATTCAGAAATAGGGACCCATAAAATAAGTCATCTGACCTTTCCAACAAACAGTTCCACCTCATCGCTGCCTGAAAACCGATAGATGAGTTTAGATGCTGCCTTTTGCCACATATGGCAAAATAAGTTTCAGTCACACTCAACAAGGATCTTGTTGAAGTAAACGTCAACAGGAAACAAAAAGGTGGACAGGAAAAGAGATTCTTGATTCATCTGCAGTGGAAAATAAGTTTCAGTATTTTATTGAAAGTAAGCAATAAATAATATTGTGATAAAAATAGTTTATAAGTACTCAGACTGTACATCATTGTTACAAGATCAGAAGATTCAATGGGAAGAGCAGGAATAAAACAGCAACATGATTTGTGCATAAATGACGTACAGAAAAAAAGCATTTCTACTTTGAGCTTGAACTACATGTAGGGTGAAAGAAAGATCTTCGGTTCCTTCTCATCTGTCGTGAAAACTAATGCTGGAACCTGTGTTGGGAGCGTGGACAGGACTGGGAGGAGCACTGCTACATTCATAGAGGAGCAAACTGGGGCATCATCTCTGAAAGTAGAACTGACAATGTGGATGAGTAATAATAAATAAGAACAGAACACAGAGGAGTTAAGAAACAATAAGGCTCGATATGAAATCTTCTTACAAAGTCTTCTTAAAAAAGGTTTGGGGGTGGATCGCACCGCCTTGAGGGTTATCTAGTCACAGCGGGGATCGACTGAGGCCTCGGTGAAGTTGGTCCATCGAAGGAGTCGCCACACGTCCGACTCATCCGTACATTTAAAGTCCTCCTGTACGAGTGAGCCTGTCCTGTGCGTTTCTCCAGAGGTGAGGGAGGTTTGATTTTGTTAAAGGGGTAAGCTGGGTGAGGTGGGGCGGGGACAAGTGGAGAAGTTTCTGCATGCAAGGTCAACGAGAGAGAACCTCAAATTCTGTTTTCGCTCGCATCCGGAAGAAGCCCTGTTTTTTTCCCCCCCTTGCTACTGTTATATGGCTTTAATTCTTAAATTCAAGAGTTTCATTTTGGTTTCGCAGATATGGAAAATAAAGAAGAGAAAAGGAAAATATACTGTGTGTTTCACGTGATATCTGTCGTCATCATCACCTGGCTTGCCAGCAGTTAGTCTAACGGTGATGGATGACTCACAGTGTTGAGCAGTTTGTGAAACACTCCGACAACTCCAGCAATTTGTCTGATATTCACACATCCATTTACCTAAGAGCTGCATTTACACAAAATCACAAGTAATAAGCTACAAAAATTACAACAGTTAAAAAGGGCAAAGGATATGAATTAAGTTATATATCACATATCAAAGTCACTTAAGCATAAATTCAATGATTAGAATTCAATTCAAAAGAGAGGAAAACAAAAACATACATCTGGTCAATAGAATCAGTATTATAAAAAAAGATTAGATAAAATGTCTGTTGGTAGAAATATACAAACTTCAGACAAGTGAAACATTCAGTTACATACATCTGAGAGCTGAGCTTAATACGGGCACAGTGGAAAGGTTTTCTTTTTTTAAAAAGTGGGTTGATTAAGGGGAAAGAGGCAAAAAAAGGGATTACATAGTAATTTTAAAATCAATTTAAATGTCCCATTGGTTTACATTAATGTAATAAACAAATGTAGATAAATCTAGAAAACTTCCTCAGGTGATACTGAGAGTGGTGAGTAAGTTTTTCCTCTCTGTGATGACGACAAAAATACCAAAACACTGTTTTAGTGTCCTTGCGAGTCATTTCAGTTCATCATCCTGGTCTTGAATGCAGGGAATTCCCCTTCATCTTCTGACCAGCGGTTACCTATAGAAATAATGAGGATAAACTGAGAAGGGGAAGAGAGAGGTGAACGGGCGTGAGAGGGGAAGCAGGACAGGAGCCAGGGATGTGTGGGGGGGGGGGCAAAGGGAAAGAGAGGAGAGGCGTACAACGTGCGTTACTAGAGCCGAGAACTGCAGAAGAAGAAAGCTGCTTTCTGCTTGGAATAAAGGCAGCAGCGAGGTAAAATAGCCATTCTGTGTGCTTTGATTGTACACATGCTTCTCTAATTTCAAAGTTGATGCATGTTATCTTACCGTTGTATGTTAACAAGAGTAGGTCCTGACTGTGGCAGTGTCCAGCCTCTGTATAGACTGACTTCCTGTGCTCCCATGTTGGCAGAATCACATGCAAAGACATGCCATTAGTCACAGCATAATAAACCAACGGCAAAGCAGCAAAGCCATTCAAGAAGAAGTAAGAGTACATGGCAGAAGTTCTACTTGACTAGAGCAGCGGCAACAACAGAGCAGACCACACACAAACGCATGCACACGCTTCTCCACTCTTTCCTCTGCTTACCGTCCATCGGGCTCCTCTTTGGCTGCGTGGAGGGAGATGCTGCGCTGCTACTGGTCACTCGGAAGTTGGCGGGCAAGGTGTCCGACGCACCCAAGGACGCCCCCCTCATGTCTTTGGGCCTGAACTTCTTTCTCCATGAGGGAGCTCGGCGGAAGTTCTTATCGTCATCCTAGAGGAGAGGCGGTGGAGGAAGAGGGGAGAGATGGAGAGGTGTGTGAAAGAGAGGAAGTTGATATCATATCACTTCTCACTCAGTTTGAGTTACTGTGTTGGCAAGTGTTATGTGTGTCTCTGTTCGTCACCTCCTCCATTCTCCTGTCTGTGCCGATGGCCAGCAGACTGTTGTATTCACGCTCAAGAGTTGCTCTGGCCTGGAAAAGAGAGACAGGGAGGAAAAGCACAGAGTGTTACTGAATTCAAAGCAACAATTTAACTCTAAATTTATACTAGGTGTAATGTACGCTCTTGTCATGACAGCAACATCCCTCCTTATGGCCCCATCAGCCTAATCTACTTCAACTTAGCTTCAAAGGTAAGACTAATCTAACTACACTGGAATCTCAAATGACATCCTGTCTGACCCGGTGAGGCTGGCACCACATCGTCTTCCTGAGATCTATTCTGATTTGATTGGAATTGTTTTTTGTCCATCACTTATTTCTGTCTTCAATAATTGCTTACTATATCTGTCTCTTCCAAGATTACCTACTTACCTAACCAGTGTTGGCTGGCGTGTTACAAAAGTAACAACTACAGTAATGTAGTGCTTTTTTCTGTAACGCAGCAATACAAAGCATGACTGATAAAAATTTGGTACTATTATACAATCTCAGTAACGCGCCTCACAACACATTCTGACCTGATTCAGTGGTGAGAAATTTTAGGGGGTTAAATAGTGATAATATGGATCATGTGTAAATAGAATTCTATACACTCACCTAAAGGGTTATTAGGAACACCATACTAATACTGTCTTTGACCCCCTTTCGCCTTCAGAACTGCCTTAATTCTACGTGGCATTGATTCAACAATGTGCTGAAAGCATTCTTTAGAAATGTTGGCCCGTATTGATGGATAGTATCTTGCAGTTGATGGAGATTTGTTGGATGCCCATCCAGGGCATGAAGCTCCCGTTCCACCACATCCCAAAGATGCTCTATTGGGTTGAGATCTGGTGACTGTGGGGGCCATTTTAGTCCAGTGAACTCATTGTCATGTTCAAGAAACCAGTTTGAAATGATTCGAGCTTTGTGACATGGTTCATGATCCTGCTGGAAGTAGCCATCAGAGGATGGGTACATGGTGGCCATAAAGGGTTGGACATGGTCAGAAACAACGCTCAGGTAGGCCGTGGCATTTAAACGATGCCCAATTGGCACTAAGGGGCCTAAAGTGTGCCAAGAAAACATCC
>JAPMOB010240644.1:0-12207 GCA_029875015.1 Lepomis gibbosus | reverse complement strand
CACACACACACACACACACACACACACACACACACACACACACACACACACACACACACACACACACACACACGATCAATTAAACTGACACTTCAAACAGAAATGCAAAGCTAAAATGTCTAATAAACTCAAATAATCAGTCATTGTCTCTCTGTGATGACCCATCCAGGACACTGAGGTTCATCTATGGCTGTTTGCAAAAGTCTGTGCAGCAGAAATGGCCCACCAACACCACCATGCGTACAAGAGTTGTAAGGTAAACAAACACAAATGATCAATGGTGGACACACTTCGGCTGTGGCTCAGGAGGTAGAGTGGGTTGGCTGTTAATTGGAAGGTTGGCGGTTCAGTCCCTGGCTTGCACGTCGAAGTGTCCTTGGGCAAGATACTGAACCCTGAATTGCCCCTGGCGGCTGTTCTGCCAGTGTGTGAATGTTAGTTTCTGTTTGAGCACATGTGTGTGAATGGTGAATGCAGATATAGTGGTCGAAAAGACTAGAAAGATGCTATACAATTACAGAGCGTTTATATTCACGTCTTTTGAGACTTAAAAAGCTGTTTGCAGCTTTTGTCTGTGCTTCCTGTCTCTTAGTTTTACAACTTTTAATTTTAGGATGTTATTTAGTGTTCATTCTAACTCAACCTAACTTACCTAATCCACTCTTCTTTCAGTGGCTTTGTCTTTCTAAGGCTGATCTGTCCTGCCATCCTCAACCCCAGAATGTTCAACATCATTGCTGGTGAGCATCTGTTGAAAAGAACACACAATCCCCCTCGTTTGCCATGTGACATGTTACCATTGTGTGTTTTGTGATACCATCTCTTCTCACAGACGCTCCATCTTCAGCAGCAGGCAGGACACTCACACTAGTGGCTAAATCTGTCCAGAACCTGGCCAACCTGGTTGAATTTGGTGCTAAGGTATAGATTATATACTAGAAACAACAGCATTTAGTATGAATGTACATGAGTGGAGAAATTTGCTTTGGTATTATGTCAACTTTAAGTAATAACTTCTACAAATGGGTTTTGTATCCTCAAACAGGAACCCTATATGGAGGGTGTGAACCCTTTCATCAAAAACAACAAACATAGGATGATCATGTTTCTGGATGAGTTGGGAGTGAGTAACATGTTTTGCCTTTTAATCAAAAATCAGAAGTCTCTTATTCTTCTCTGCAGACCCTGACATGCTTCACATGCTTAGAAAATTGTCCACTGTGTTTGTAGAATGTCCCAGACCTCCCTGAAGCCACAGAGCACTTTAGGACGGATTTGTCCCGGGACCTGGCTGCACTGCACGAGGTCTGTGCCACACATTCAGACGAGCTCCGGACGCTGAGCAACGAGAGGGGAGCACAGCAGGTCAGAGACTGACAAATATCTCTACTGTGCATACACACACACAGCACAATTTATGGCTTCCTGCTTCAGAAGATGTATCTAATTCCTGTTTCCTCCCTGCAGCATGTGTTAAAAAAGCTGCTGGCCATCACAGAGCTCCTCCAGCAGAAGCAGGCTCAGTATGCCATGTCCAACAGCAACAGGTAGTACTGCACTCCTCCTCCTCCCATCTTCCCATCCTTCCGTCAAGTCTCCTCCACTGGAGTGGAGCATAGAGGAGACCTAGCATGCTCTACCCTCATCACCATGGCAACCCCACTACCACCGCTGCCACCACCCTCCTCCATCATGTCCTCCTCCGATAGTCCCGCCCATCCCCACCCACCTGCCATCTTTTCCCGTTTACCACGAGAGAGCTATGCAACAGCAGCAGAGTACAACAAACCAACGCAGTACTTAAAAACACAAATTTAAAAAAACTTGCACCAGTGACTGACACCTGTATGCACAGGAAACATATTTTTTTTCCTTCATAAACTGTGTTCACGAGTCTGACATGGGTACATTTTATTCCCTTCATCATGAGGGCCAAATATTAAGATTTCAGAAGAGGTTTCTTTGTACCCACAATGTGTTTTGATAGCACAGGTTGCCAAAGTGTACCCCCCCTCCTGCTCAATGAGGAAACTGACATGAAGAAGCTAGTTCTCAGTCCCTTTTCTTGTAACTGGATTAAGAGCGATTATGCTTTTTATACTGTAATTGACTGATTTATTTTAAGGTTGTGACAATATCCACAAAGTGCTGAAACTAGCATTTCTATTTGTTCTTTTTTCCTCCTTTGTTTTCTAGATTGGAACAAAGTCTTTCAGAAAAGTATGGTTATTTTATATTAAGAATAAATTCTCTTGCTGGAATCATGAGTATACAAGTGAGATGAGCTCAATTTTTTCCTCCGATTGTATCAGCTATTCTTTGATTATTTGGTTAAGTCTTTTTTTGAAACTTCTCAATGCCAGACAAGACACATAATCAGAGAAACCAAGTAAAATGAAAGTGTTTACAGCAGTAAAATTTTTGAATAGCACAGACTGTATCAGACATGCATGCACTTATTAAACAGTTTTTGTAAAGTAGATTATGGAGTCTTTCATTGTCCCCTGACAAAGGTGGAGAAACATACGCACAGTAATCATGTGGCTTAGTTACGTAAAATATTATATTGCTGTTTTTAATCTACAGAAACATTCAGACACAAAATGTAGAAAAATATCTTTATTACTGCAGAACAAAGGCAAACAAGTAAATAAAGAAAAGTAAATATAACATGTACATTTGCAAACTGTCCGACCCGCCCATTGTGTTTTCTATAAAGGCTTGGTCATCTAACCTTGACTGTTCAACACTGGAATTAAGTAGTAGACCAAGTTTCTTTGAATCCAGACCCATTTTGCAGTAAATTCTCATATCACGTCTTCATCGGTCCATTCCTGCAATGAAAAATAAGTTAATTTCAGAAGGATTTTACAAGAAATATGTAGAGTATACAAGTTTGACTGAATGCTAGCCTGATTTGCAGAATATTGTCCCACCTCTTCTGTCAAACGGGGTTCTTTTGCTACATGGCCATCTTCTTCATATCCTCTCTTTCGTTTGCTGCAATACAAAAATTATTTTACAAGCAGCAAGATCATTACCTTTATAAATATTTCATCATCAGAATTTCTCTTTGCAAGCAGCAATTGTTAGTGAACTACGTTCATTAAATTCAATGTTTGTGACCAACCCTTTCCTTTAAGTTAACACTAATTTAGGTAATGAATGTGGCATCTCGTTCCCACTGCAACTTCATGATCACTAGTATTTGTAGTTTCCCCGTGTCTCTTCATTTTGAATTGGTGCAGCATGTAACTTCATTTAGACTAGTTCATGTGTGAATAGATACATACAGAGCATTTAAATACACACCAGTATTAAGTGATTCTCTAAGCATATGCCTTTCACAAACATTTCCACTTTATCTTACAGGACAGAGTGCACCATCATGTCACTGGCTGCTGCCATCCAGGTAATGTGAGTTTTACAGATTTCCACCTAAGAATCAAAGTGTGGTAGTCTGACCAATGCCAGTCAGCCAAAGGGAGGCCTCAGCCCATGAGGTGCATGGCCGAAGACTAAAATCAGTTTGTATTTATAAGCATGTGGCCTAGATTCCTGGCAGTTCAAATGGAATATGGCTGTTCACCATGGGAAACCACTTGCTGCATATCTGAATATTGTCCTTCCAAAGCCCTTCCCAAAATGCTTCAGACACTGACTGTGTTGAACTGATTAAAATTTGACAAAAAAAGCCTTGTCAAGTTGAAGAGATAATTTCTATGAAGATGGACCTGAGATACAGTCAACTGCACAAGTGTCTTCTTTTATCCTGGAATGACTGGTTATGGTTGGGGACTGACATGGAACCAGACAAATGGGGCATCCTGATCAGCCACTCCTACCCTTGGACAAAACTTTTACAGATCACAAAAGGGGAGGGCAATCCAAAGCATTGAAGTAGCGTTTTCTGCTGTCATCAGGGAAAAACATAGCACCTCTCTCCAAGATGACACAAGCCTTAACTCCCGTTTATACACGTCATCCGCTCGCCCACGTCACCTGATTTTACAACGAGCTCCTCCTCCAAACCATTAACAACTTCCGCCGTCTTTGTGTATGAACTACCACGCAGCACTGGAACCACTTGTTACGTTTTTATATGCTGCTTTGTTTGTTCATATGATATACTTAGGCTTGTATAGAAGTTAAAAGGTGTTTGTGTATGATATAGCTGAACAGAGCTGAAAGGTAGTCAAAGAGTTTGTAGGAGATATCTGTACTCTGTCCTGTGCATGTCTTAACCCTGAGTGGATCCTTCTATAGTGTGTGGGCCTACATATATGCTGCTCTAACAAACATCCCCTGAACTCCCTCTAAGCCTTGGGATGTGAACAAAAGCTTTCATGCATTTGCAGTCTCTGTTGCTCTCCCGCCACCACAGGTGGTGTTTAAGTACACCTCTGCACTGACTGTTTTCATATAGATTCATCCTGAGAAGTCCATGCCATGCACAGATTTGTCAACGTCAAAATCATGAGGGCTGGCCTCGTGTGCCTCCTGATGTGATGAGTCAAGCAGCTGCAAAGTCGGAATCTGTGCCTGTCATAGCTCAAGAGTTTACCAAACTGTTTACTGTAGTTGCACTTAAGATACCACAGACCTCACCAACCTCACCAAGTGTTAACAAAGTGGCGACAGAGAAATGATTGCGAATGAGCCCAAAAGTCTCCTCATCAGCAATACCAATATCAGCAGTGCTACATGGTATGGATGATGTAGGTAGGAATGTGGCGTGCTGTTGTACTTCCTTTCTGTATTTCATACAGCTGATGATGTGTTCCTTTTTATTTTTCTACCTGATACTGAACCTTGAACCTTTTGCATCTTAGATACGACAACCAGGCTAAAATAAAACTGTTACTATGTATGACAACAGAAAGCTTGATTTCCTCACTTAGGGGGTGTGTGTGTGTGTGTGTGTGTGTGTGTGTGTGTACATCATTAAATACTGAAACTAAAAATTACACTAGTCCTGTCTCAATATAAATACTAGATAAATAAAACATTATTGGAAATCTGTATCCTGTAAAAAAACACGAACAGGTCACTTCATGGTCTTACTTGCTGGAACTAGCAAATTCAGCATGAATCCTCTCCAGCTTCTGTTTGGAAACATTCACCTCATCCAGTTTGGGAGGTTCATACTTCTTCAGGAGGGATTTCATCCCTAGATGAGAGACAAGCGAGAAGACGTTTACTTGAAGCTCAATATCACCACCTTGTGGTGGCAACTTGAAGGTGGTGGCAACTTGAAGGTGCTGTTTACTCACGTCTCATGGAGTCATACATCTTTGAGAGCGTCTCCTTGTCCCCTTTCAGTCCCAAACATTCAGTCAGATAGCTAGGCATGTAAAACAAACGAATTAAGAAATTTCAGTTTAAGAATGAATTAATTATGGACAGTCAGTCAATTCTAATGTAAACTATTTATAACACGTAATAATTTGGGCACTTTGGTGGGCTGTATTTCCCCAGGACAAATCCAGGGAAATACACCTTATATATTAAATACAATATAATCCTAACATGTTAACGAAAGTCAAACAAGCTACAAATGCTCAACCGATTATTTAAGGAAATTTAATAATATTTATTACTACTAAATTACTTAAAACTACATTTGTAATGGGATGCACCAATATAACTTTTACTATTCGTCACTCTGAGTAAGAGACTGGGAGTCATACTTGTATGTGTAGGGCACAACATCAGGCTTGACTCAAACATTGCTTCCAAACTTTGTAAAACCTCTCCCGCCCACCTCTCCATGCTGAGACTGGCTCTTGAGGCACTGTTCAGAATAGCTGTTAGAGCAATCTGAGAGGGGGGAAACAGCAGTCCTGCGTCTGTCATGGTTGCCTGTGTCAGAAAGTCATCAGCGCTCTTCCTCAGTGACTCTGGGTTCTCCAGCATGGGGTATCTTGTCTGAGGGATGAAATTTATCAAAAAGCAATAATTCATTAAGAAGGGACAAATGATCTGAACTACTGAGCGAGCTAGATTAGCGCTGTGACAGTTCATGAGCACAAGAGTAACATTTGAAGCTCTCCAGGGGTTCACCTACCTTGAGGTCGATGAGCAGGCCCTCCATGGGCCTGTAGGGATTGTGGACCACCAGGTGAAAGTTGAGTTGCTGGATCAGCAGAAGCTCATACTCCAGGATCTGCTCCAAAACCCTTTCCTGCCCGGCCGGGCTCTCCTGCAGAAGGTTGCCCACAAACTGGGTGCTGGACACGTTGAACTCATCCACTTTACAGGCCAGATACGCACATGTCAGCCTGAAACAGGAAGGTGAGTTTGAAATAGGTTATATCGACTGAACAATATATTTTTGCAGCAACTGTAAAACATGCATTCCTTTTTAGCTAATTGCAGATAAATCAATATTGGTGTTTATAGCAGCCTTTTAATGACAATTAAAATAGAAACGGAAGATGGGATCCTTTAATCGTAATGAGTGTTGTCCGGTCGCACAGTTTGTCCACCAGAGGACACTCCCCTGTTGGCAACGGCAATCAGCTGACATAATCAGCAATACTTTTGCTCAAAGTACTATTTATAACAATTTATATACATAACTGCATTATGTCATGTTATCATGGTGAGGTCTACATACAACACATGTTGGGTATAATCTTTGTTTATGTTAAGTGTTTCTGAAAAGAAGAACACAAGGGAATACTGATTGATATCAGATTTTAAAATCTTCAAATATCAAAAATTAGTATCTGTCTGGCAACCAAAGCTGAGAGAATCTCATGAAATATTGGAAACTGGCATGTCACATACTATTTTAGACTAAGAATAAAAACTAAAATAATAATGGGTTGGTAACATGGTGCATCTGCTCCAAATTACATTGTCACCATGTACACAACTGAAAGCAACTTACAAATGTGTTAATTGAGTAATTAGATATACCGTTAGTCCATCACTGCTGCATGATCAGCACCACTTACATGATAATCCTAGGGTGGTACTCCATAATGGAGTTGTTCAGGTAGAATCTTCTGAAGTACATGATGGCTGTACCCTGTACACGTGAGAGACACACGGGTTGGATACATACAGAGAGTAAAGGTCACATTGTCCGGACACGGATGAAAAGGAAGCTCACACATACCACAACAGACTTGGGCATTGCAGGCTTGAAAGCATTGCAGAAGTCCAGCATCCTCTTCTCATAGTGTCTGAATAAAACGTCTTCCTCGTGACGCTCCAGGAACATGGACTCACTCACCGCGGGCTGATTCACACAGAAAGAGAGACAAAAGGAGGTAGACTGTCACACAGCGACCTGTTGTTGTTTGGGTTATCTTTGATGTACTGGTTTGCTTACCTTCCCACTTTCTAGTATCTTCTTACGGAATTTCTGATTGGCCTTGTATCTCATTTGCTCAAGTTCGTCTTCGCTTTTAAAAATCCAGTATTTCCTCTGTGAACTGTTGTGGAACATGGCTGTCTCCTGCAAGGGCGAGGGGAGCAACACAGTTCAATAAATGGCGAAAAAACAACCGAGAACGTTGACAGAAAGAGTGAGAGCCTGCTGCTCGCAGTGTGACAGGTTTGCGCTAGCATCAATTAACTTACTTTATTTGTGTCTAAAGTACGCTACTCCAATCAAAACCGGATAATGTTGAATACAACAATGATATAGTGAGGTAACAGTTAACTGTGTAAAAAACGAGCCTCTGTAGTTCCTCGTGACGCTTCAAAAATCGCCATCTAAAAATACAAACACCAGAAATAATAAAACTGATGCACGTCGCCCCTCTTTTGCGTCAAGGCTGTCCCCTTTTGATGACGCGCTACTACCGTAATTTAGGAGACCGTGCGCAAAACTTATCAGTCGGCTTCTCTCCCTCTTCTCCCTATTTCTCTCTCACACACAGACAAGAAAATAACCATGTTTTCCTTTCTCTTCTTCCTAGACTGAAAGCTTATCTCATTAATCAAAATTTACCTGTGAGCTTACAACGTGGATGACTGGTTGCATTTAGATCACGTGAGATATTAGGCCTATCTATTTGATAAAGCATTGTAAATTAATCTTAAAACGTATTCATTATAGCCTAATAGGCTATTAGGCTATAGCCTATAGAAATTACATTTGAATAACAGCCTAATATGCGTATTTAATACTAAATGTAGGCCTGCTCTGGAAAAATAAATTAATTAGGCCCAGATACATAGCCTAAATAATAAATAAAATATGTTTATCCGAGTATAGGCTTTATGCATACATTGCGTCTTGTTGCATTAACTGTCCATAATCGACTAGTTTTCAGGATTTTCCCGAATCTTTTATTTGCACTTTCACTCCACTTTCTTTGATTTCCCGCCCTCAGCTCACTGACTGTCTGGATGAAACTTTAGAATAACTGCGCCGGTTCATGTCCATGTTGGTCAAATGCCTGGATTTGGATCATTTTAGAAGGCAAAGCGTAACAGAAATTGAATCACACAGTATGTTTAGAGGGAGACACTCAACCCCCACCGCTGTTTCCGTATACCGTAATTTGCATAAACATGAGTAATTTATGAATAATAAATGTGCTTGTATTCAGCGGGAGCCGTTAATTTGCATATCACCACAGCTACAGTTTTATTTCCTTAGCGCGGTGTTATCATGAAGCCCTTCAAGCCTGCATAAACCAGAATCAAAGAAATAATGCTTTAACAGGTATGTGCTGAGGACAGTTTTATTATATTCTTCTCTTTATACAGGCGGAAAAGACGTTAACTTTGGTGTCTGTGCTCTGTCTGTGATAGGCTTGTAAAACGCTATACGTTCAGTGTGCGTCAGGCTTGCAGCTACAGTATCCATCGCTCGGTCTTGCCCTGTAAATTGCATAAACATGAAGTGCCGATGCATTATTGATGAGACCATTGCAACGTTTACTGTATGTGCGCCCGTGTGTGCGCGCACTGATAGGGCGTGTTGTGCGTGCGCGCGTGCGTGCATGACTTTGTGCATGTACATGTGTTGTCAGTCTAACCAAACACCTTTCCTTCCTGCTATTTTGCATAATTCCGCAGTGTAGTGTAAACGACTTATTTTTGTCTTTTTATCTTGTGTAAGTATATCTTTAAACATGCGTTTTTTCCTACATTGTGAATTTTCTATTTATATTTTTTGAAAGTAATGAGACATAGTGCAATCTCTGTATTTACAAAAGAAATGCATAGATGCTATAGACACCAAGGCAGCAAGTAAGACTGCTTTGAGAGGTGGTTTGAAAGAGAGAAACTCAATCTTAGGTCAGGCTACTGTGTCTCTGTGACTAAAGATTGTGTCTATATAATTTGACAGGCAGTGTTTTATGGGAAAACAGACTTGGGTGATTTTAAGGCATCACCAGATCAGCTGAATGATCTTTGAGCCTCCCTGATCAAATTAGTCTCATCCACCCAGAGTCAAGTCTGCACTTCTGTCTGTTATGTTTCAGCTGCATGTAAAAGCCTTCCCAGGCATGGGGAAATTATTGCGCTGAAATTACTGGACACAAAGTCAGCCATTGACTGACAGACTGATGCTGTGTGAAGTATCACCTTGGCTATACTCAGCTTTGTAAACTATTCATGATGATGATAATGTTGTGGTGGAGGAGGAGGAGGAGAGGATAATCCCCACCCCGTGGCCCACCTTCTCACCGTCTCATGTATGAAGTTACTTTCTTGTATGAAAGGAAACCATTTGGAAATAACCTTGACAACGATGCAAATGATTTCCCTGACCAATGAGCTTACTTAATCTCTTTTTCCTCTCCTCTGATATTCCTCGTTTTTGCTGTAGCGTTCAATCCATTTCAGCTTCACACACCAACAAATGCAATTAAATCCTCATTCAAACTCCCTGTATGTGCATATTAATTATTCTGCCCTCCATCCTGCACAAACGCCCTACCCCCCAATTGCGCTGCGGTTGCTGTGGCAACCAGGGGTGGCAGTGCTGATGTCAGAGAGTCCTCCAAGGACACTCATGCAGGCACTGGGTCAGGTGATATACTGCTGCTGGGCATCGACTAACACCCTAGAACAAAATGGCCGCCCTCCCCCTCAGACTATGTGCCGCATGGGAGAGTCTCATTTTGAGCTTTTAGACCAAAGGAGGAAACGCACCTGTGCTTGCCTAATACCTCTTTGTTTTGATGATATGTGTGATATGGATGATGTGGGATATTCTCAGTGTGATTGGTGTGACCGAAGCGCATCACAGAGCTGAGCTGCCTGAGCCCCTCAGAGATCACCTGCCTGTCTGAAGAATTTAGAAGCCTGCCTGGCTATTTAAGTGTATTCACATCTGTGTGTGCCTTTGTGTTTGAATGTGTCCGTACATTGGTTTCCTCAGGTTGGCATTAAGCAGCCAAGGCCCCCCACCCTTCCCCCTCCCCTCCAGACAGTGAATGCTCCCCCACCATCTCTCTCTCTCTCTGTCTCTAATTGAGCTTTGTGTCTACCTCCATTCAAATCCCGTGTCATTTGCATACTGCCGCCGCACGGCGGACAGCTCCCCAGCTGTACAGTACTGAACTAAATGAGGAACACAGACCCACTTTACGTGATGTGAATACTAAGCAGCAAGGAGAGTCATTTTCCTGTTTCCTGAAAATACAGCTACCTGAGAGATGAGATATAGGGAGGAAGGAGGATGGTTGTATCAAATCAGTGCGTGCAGAGCGAGACAGACATTACCAGTCTGAAAGGGGATGCTGATGTAGAGGCAGAGTTTATCATCTTTAATAAAAAAAAGACATTGCAGAAGGTATCATACACTTACATTATTTGACATAAAAAAGTAAACAGGTATACTGTGATATATATAAAGGAAGTTGGTGATGAGAGACAGTTTTACATGCATGTAGTAAAATTCTGCTTTCACAAGTTTGAATCACAAAGATTCTGCAGGAAAATACAGGACATGCTCAGCTTTTTTTGGCAACAGTTTGACATGATAATTGGCCCTGTATTGCTCAAATATTGCCAGGTTTAATTTGTACCCAGCTGCCCCCTGGCTTTCTCTCGCTTCAGTTCTGTGGAGGCCTGAGCCTGAGCTTTCTTGCACTTCACCAGAGAGACTTGCTCAGCATTGAGGAATTTTTTTAGGGATATCTTGCTTGAGTGCGCAGAGACACGTGACAATGTTGTATTTTTTTAATGCACTCCAGCCACACTTAACAGAATACGTTAAGCACATCCTTAATGGGAACCTTAAAACCCCAAGGCCACTTTGCATTTCTAGCATATTGGTAGGGATTTGTGACATTTCAACTCATTTCAGGATTCAATCAGAGCCATAGCTCTAGGGAGAGCAAAAATGGCATGCTCTTTACGGCAAATCCAAACTGTCCTTGGTTTGCTATATGCACACAACTTCTTCCTCCACACTAAGACCAATGAGAATTGAATGAAATTTAATGACCAATTTAACTTTACCTTGAAGACAAATGTAAACAGTGCGACATGTTTCTGACTTTTTCCCTCTGTGAAATGTTTTATTTAGAAAACAAAGTAACTCGTGCTCATTTGTGAATGGTTGCCAGGGTTTAAATCACCTGGGAGTGAAAAACACACATCATGCTCCATCATTCTGAGCACCTTAGCTTTGAATGAAATGTAGAGGACAGATGGAGTGATGTTAAAGTGCAGCCATTCTGGTGAAAATCCAATCCTTCATAGTACGAAGCTCCAACAAGTCCTCCAAATGACCCTTTATATCAACGTGCAATGTCCTCACCTTTGCAAATAGCTGGGACATTTGGGTGAAATGGGTGCATGTATAGTGTGCTGGTAGAGTAATGTACAGCCTGTGTGTTAGCACTGTTCTCCTTTTCTTACTGAAGAGCTGGTGTGTATTTGTGTATTTCAGCATGATTGTGTCCTGCAATTTGGAGTGTATATTGTGTTGTGTGATTGTGTGGCAGATTGTTTTCCTTTTAAAAATAAGCACTTTCTATCAGAATTGCAGGAGTATAAGTTTGCAATTGGAAGTGATCTGCAATGTCACAGTAAATTAAACGGTTTGTTTTAATTTTGACATTTAAAATGCATGTATTCGTCTTTGCAAATATTTATCAATTGCATTAGAAATTAGATCCCTCCAAAAAAGGACCACTTTCGCCCTGATAGCTACATTTTTTAAATGGGCGTGTACATCATTAGTAATGCAAAACTTTATAATGTGTGTGTGTGTGTGTGTGTGTG
>JAPMOB010240642.1:0-14744 GCA_029875015.1 Lepomis gibbosus | reverse complement strand
GTATTTTTGGAGCTTGACCCATAGTGGGGACTAAAAGTCAGGATTTCTTGGCCAATGTTGCTTCAGTTTTGGCCATTCGTTGTAAATCTGTCTTTTGCAAGATCCCCAACTTTATATAAAAACAATACAAAATGTTTCTATTATTTTGTCCACACTATTTATATTAATGAGGGTAAGCTAAATAAAAAAACATCTCTCAGTGTAACGAAATACAGCACAACAAATCTACAGCCTCCAAAATGATCATTCAGTTGAACAAACACCTCCCTAAAACAATTTCAACAAAAAACATTACAACGTTCATAAAGGTTGGATTTATTGCACCACCGTTGTATTATTGTACATTTGTTGTATTATGAGTTTAAGCTAGGTGTACCTCATAAAAAGGCAATGTTTCCTTTGGGATGAATGAAATTCATTCTTTCATTTTTATCTTATGTACAGTATATCTTATTAGAACATACATACTCGAATATATTCTGTCTGTGGAACATTTAACATTTTAATTTCAACCAAAGTGTTGAATAATGTAGCTTGACTATCAAGTGGGGAGGGAGAAAAGCAAATACACATGGTAGGAAAAATAAATGAAGGTCAAATTACAATATACAATATATCACAAATTACAATCAAAACTACAATTTAAATGCAATACAGTTAAACAATTAAAAAAAAATGGAATAATCCTTTTCAGTATTTGATAATATCTGGAACAATGATATATTTCTGTATGTCAAACAAAGCATTTTAATGTCCTCTTAACTTTATAATACTTAAAATTAGCACAGCCTCAACATTTCGGTCTAATATGGACAAGGTTAAAGCTGTTCGTTACTCGAGCTTGTGAATAAGCTTTTTATGTGCAGGCCAGCATTTGTTGGAAACAGGCATTCAGTTCAGAGAACTCTTAGTGCATGGCTGCTGATGGATGTCACCAAAATGGCACGATTACAGAGGAAAGTTGTGGTGCGATCTGGATGCAGATCACCTCCAGTGAGAGCCAAAATAGCCGTATGAGTGATAAATAGATGGAAATAGCCCACAGTGTCCAGTTCACAGGCCGGCTGCCCCACTCTTTGATCTCTAGTCCTAATGAGCTTTCAGAACAGAGCCAGAGATGAGAAGACAGGCTTTTTCAAAAGGACCCTTGATTCTGGGGGAGACCTGGGGTAAGAACTGCTATAAGAAGGCCTAAGATGTTGCCTCAACTAACATTAGTATTCCCCTAAGTATTCCAAGCTACATTAGTAAAACCTGCCCACCCAACTCTCCAGAGCAAGGTCACTTTCATCATTATGAGCTAAGTTATAGCCTACAGAATTATAGGAATTGAAACCATACATTTGTTTGTGATACAAAATGCTTTTTCTACTGTAAACAGATAGCTTAATAATGTCAATAATTCCCTTTGTAGAGATGGCAGCTCCCCGCCCACCCCTGGGTGAATCTAGTTGCTGAATTTGTTGGGAAGGATTAAGTACTAAACCACCGGTGGGCTGAGACATTGCCAGGGGAAAAATATTTGTTAAACTGCAAAGTGCTTGTGTACAGCACATTCAGTTAAAAGCAAAATCCCTCCGTGAGAATATGCAGCTGGATATGCAATCAAAAAGAATATTTAATGTCTTCCCCTCGTTCAAATTCAGCACGCGGTGCACTCTGGAATGCTCAATGCTCTCCTTTACTGGTGACAGGCATATACTAGCTCGCCACATATTAGTCTCATACCACTCACATACGATGCATACCTGCACATCATTACGGCCCACATACCAGCCATTGCCGCTTCATTGGACTGCAATGAGGCAGCTCTAAAAGCAGCAATACATTTTCTAACAATGCTTAAATAATATAATTTGGCTAATCACAGGCAGGTTATTTATGGATAAAATAAATGAATTAAAGTTGATTGAAGTTCCCAGTTAGAGGAGAAGCAGACTCCTTTTTATTGATGATGAAAAACTGTAGGGATCCAGTCATCTTTCTACGTGGGACTCATTGGAAGTGCTTAATGATACCCAAGCCCTCTCAAAGGCTACAGAAGCAGCAGGACATCAAAGAGTGGTTGACAGACAGACAGATACTGAGTTGCATGTTAAAAGCGCATTCCTCTTTAAAATGAAAATTAAACTGAAACACCGGCACCGACACACACGCACACACTCATATTACCACTTCACGAAAAGATCCCATCACCCTCCCCATCTCTCAGTGGTGAAATACTACCTCCACCTGAAGACATACACTCTGCTACATCCATCTTTCTTCAACTCTTTTTATTTCATTTTTTTTTCATAGTCTTCAAACGGCTCGTGCTCAGGCATAGCCAGGCATGTTTTTGCATCATTAGAGCTAGTGGGTGTATCTGAAGACAGACTAATGACAGCTCGGCTTTCCGGCTCAAACGAGAGCCATTGCTCATTTACCCAAATAGATACATAGATAGATAGGTGGTGGTGGCGGTGGGGGGTTGTAATCATGTAGCCTTGTCAAATATTCTCCAACACAAGCCAAATGACACCACATCAGGCTTGAGCCATTTAAATTACAGTCACAGATTTGGTATGTGACAACTGTTAGGCATGTTAATGTGTATTTTTTGGAACAGTAAATCAATTGGGCATCAACGTGTACATGCTGCTGTCTCACAGGATGAATGGTGGGAATGATCAAGAGGAGCAATGAAATAGAATGAGGAGTGTTGTATGCTGTGATGTGAGAAATTTACTGGCATTTGTGATTCACAATGGACGGCCTCAGAGCGAAACCGTCCTCCCAAGGCTTGAGATTCTGGCATGGTCCTTTGCGATCTATCTTCATCTCCATTTATTTCTCCACGGTCTGCCTCTGTTCTCCTTCCAAATTTCGATACAGTTTGCACACCAACGCAATCTCACTAACACACTCCATGAGAGCATCGATATGGACCTATGCCAGGAATCAACACTTCTTTCTTCTTCTCTCTGCTTACCCAGTTCTCACTACTTTACCGTATCATCCCCCTACAGCTGTTTGCTGCCCTCAGATCACATCCTATTTGGGTGGCCAGTCAAGGTAGCCAAAGAAAGTGTCCCTTTGTTAACTGTTTGCAACTACACACCACAGTATCTACACTGACCTGGCCTGTTATAGAATATTAACAACCAAATGCAGTGGCCCTATTTTCCTGGGCAAGCTCCAGCTGGAATCACAACTTGTTGACACTTAATATGGTTCCCCCAAAACCCTGCATCTGCGGCAAACCAGGGCGATACAGATTAGACCGTAATACGGATTGATCTCTGCTCCCTCTCCCTCCCACCTCTCATTTTCACACACACTGGATTTGTGGGTGTGCGTTTATGTGTGTGCGCACATACAGTGTGTGCTGCAGAATTTGTGTACAATTTGTGAGCTGCCCCCGGCTGCCCCCGCACTCACCAAACACACAGCTTGTTTCTGCACCGCCCCCCAACCTTCTTTTTTAGTCTCTCCTTCCCCCTTTTTTATTCTGGGTCTTTCTGCGAGATTAATTCCTCTCTTCCCATCTTTGGGCTGTCAACTCAGGGTATGGAGTCATTTTTTAAAGGCCGCCGTTCCCGAGGACGGGAGACTGATTGAGTTGTGGCCTTTTTCTGAGTGGGTAAAGAACAGGATTAATGCGTAACTCTTGAAACCAACATGCTGGAAAAAAGAAAAAAAGGTGACAACATTTCCTATGTGAGGGGGTTACATAATGAAAGTTTATGAACAAGGGCATTATGTACTATAATATACTATAATATAAATTCTTTAAGAAAGATATGTGATGTGAGTGTGTGAAAATGCTGTTTGACAAGTAGTGTAGGTGTTAAACTACCTTTTATAAATTCCAAATATTGATAATTCCAACAATATTTTATTTATGAAGTGCTTAATAGCACAAAAAAATCGCGAACTACTGACCTGTGCAACTAATCATTAACTAAAACCCTCCACCGAACAGCCATTGTCCAATCATAGCTTAGCATGTCAAGCCTGTTGAAATATAGATTTCTTCATAAGCCAAAGCGGTGTGCTTGGAACTGCAATTAAGGGTGATACTTTGCTTTTAAAAAGCTACGAGGGTGGTGTTTTTATAACCTCTCCAAAACAAAAATACAAGAGCTAAAGTGTACAAAGGAACAGTTTAAGCAGTGTGTTTATTTGCTCTATAGCTGCAGTTGTACCTTCTTCATCAATATTGTTAACCAGTTCAGCAGAATTTCCTTCAGTTAGCATGTTCTGCCAATTAGCTTACTACCCATAGTAGTAACAGAGCATATCTTCCAAGGCCAAGGAGCATATCATAACTGCATTGGTTTTTCTGAGGTTACAGGNAAAAAAAAAAAAAAAACTGTTCACGACTCACATATCCTTACACTGCATTTTTGTGCTAGCCTGTCCTGCATTCCGTCAGAGAGGTGGGTCATGTAAGCGTCTCTGTCCTGCTCTTCATTAGATTTGGGCGAAGTTTATGCTCCAGCAACCGCAGCAAAGTCACTCCATACCGCATTACATTTGCACAGCCCTCGTGCTAAAATCCTTTTTCTCTTGTTTTGCTCTCTTAAAAGTGAAAAAAATGTGTTTAAAAATAATAACAAATATATATGTTAAGAAACGTTTTCAATCAATTCATGGAGATAGCAATAGCTTTAACACTTAGCTATCTACAGAAAAACAAATCTGACAGGCTAAAAATTTGAGTCAGTCAAGACTGATTGTTGAAAAATTGGTGTCATTGCAAACTGCATATCTGCTCGGACTGGCGAGCTTTCCAGACGCAGAAAAAAGGGCTTAGCAAATGGCAAATTAAATGATACACATACTGTCATCTGAAAAGAACTGAGTTCATTTTTTAAAATTTTATTATGGGAATTGGCTTGTACAGTGGATCATCTTAGGTTGATCTACTGCAGACTACACAAAGTGTTGTCTGGTGAAGGTAAACCATCTCTTAGGCAGATCCCTGTGTAACAGGCAATGGCATACTGCCTGTCCTGCTTCACTATCTGAAGGAAGGTAAATCAGCATTCACCAAGGGGTTCCTGAGAACCAATGTTCTCAACAAAAGGAGTGAATCAGAGGTTGGGCCTGCACTTTCTCATGAACTCCTCCCAACACTCTCCCTCCGCTCCCCTCCTCTATCCTTCCCCTGGCCACTCAGAGCTGAATAGCTGATTAAGCACACATTGATTAGCGCAGACTCATTAGCATCCTGTTTGCGTTGAACCCTCCCACTCCACCATTTCCAAGCAGCAGCACATGCACATAAACACACACGCACACACAGACACACACACACAGACTCTCTGCCTCTTTCACTGAGCCTCCTTGCTGCTCTGTCTCAAATGGATTAACAAGCACAATATTTCTGCCAGGGACAGGAAATCACTGAACACTTGTCAGGAAGCCTGCGATCGATGGAATTCACATCATTGACCCCCTCTCACCGCATGCGCCACCCTAACACACCCATGCCCTCCCCCCTAGCCCCCAACCTTTCCACGCAACCCACAGCAACTCTTACTCTGTCCCATCACTATATTTGCATTTCTTTACATATCCAATCAGGCAGATGTCGAGCTCCAACATAACCTCCTTACACACACACGATCACCTGCACACATTTATGCACACACATTTTTGCCAAAGTTTGAAGTTAAACTCTAGTTGTTTCTTTTCCATCTGTCTTCTCATCTTCTCATTCCCTGCTGAGTTTAAGGCATCGTTGCCAGCCCTAGCTAAAGCACCATAGGGTGTCTCCAAGGTTAACTTAATACATTACAAGCAGTAAAGCACAGAGCAATGAGGCTCTGTGTGTCTGTACTTTTTGTGTGTGCATGGTGATCATGCATAACATTTTATGCACGTTCGCATATCTTTTGTTTACACAAAAACTAAATCTTAAAAAATGGTTGTTGGTGAATAGCGACTTATTCCCAGAGGCATGCATATTCAGTTCACTGGATGATGTAAGATGAAAATATCTCAGCTGGAAATGAATCAATGTATACTAAAATATGTGTGTTCGGATAGCCAGCCAATTATGACACAGTTTTGTTAAAATAAAGGACAGAGAAAATAAATGTGTTGCTGATTTCTCCATCGGCCATCTGTTGCTGGAAGATTCACACAGAGAGAGAGAAAGAGAGAAGGGGAGGGCTGCTTTGACTATTGAGCTTAATGCATTTTGTACCTGTTTTTGATTGTGCAAATCTCAATTGGATTCTGAGCAAATAGACAGATTTAATTTGGGGTTTGGCTGAATTTATTACTTTCAAAAGACAACAATGAAGTATCAACTAATGTACTGGGAGTCCAGGAGCATTTTGTAGAAGAAAGAGAACATTAGAGACTTATCTTAGGCTATACAAATTATACTAAAAGATACAAAACAGCAACAATAAAGAAACATGATTCCAATGTTGTAGTTTTTTTTTATCATGAAGCTTCGCTCTTCACTGTGTAAGCTCTTGCCCTTCCATGGAGGTTTCTTTTCTGGCTGCTGTGAGTTTTCTGGAGTGTGACAAATAACCCAGCAGGCCTGGAGCCCACAGCTCAGTAAGCATTCCAACAATGCCATATTACTGCATTAATATTTAAGGTATAATGTTTCCCTAACTGGCATTCAGACAGCTGGCTAAGGGCCTCTCTCTAAAAGCATGTGGAGCCCAGCGCTCAGTGGAATGTCATATGTTGTTAGTGTGTTTAATGTTTTGTAAAAAAAAGAAATAAAATACTTAACTTGAGTAATTTTTAATGACCTTTTTTGAACTTTTTAATTGACCTGATTGTACACACAGAAATAAAAGGTTACTTAAAATTGCCTTTAAGTGAGTTGCTAAATGTTAATTTAAATAAATATATCAAGAATAAGGCATTATGTCATGTGGTCTGGTCTTAAGCATGTAAATGTCCCCTGAAGCGTCCAATCTACTAAAGAGAAGAAAAATGGCGGCAGACAAAAAAATCGTATGTGTGGAGAGCAATGAAGACACTTTAACCTTCCTCAACGGAATACATGAAACAAACATAAATATAGGTAACCTTGGGAAATTAAAAAAAATTCAATGTACCATTATCATGCAATTGACACTTATGGCTACGGCGTCCTCTGTTTAGAAAAATGTAGATAGACTCACTTTATTGTCTCAGCTTCTGTTTGTCCTAAAGAAGAAAAGAGACAAGGGAGATAGATTTGGGTTTGCATATATTGGTACCTGGTGACACAGGTGGAGTACAGGTGTGGCTTACCTCCTGTATGAGAAGTCAAATATGGAACTTGTAATATTTGTAGTTGCATTAGCAGTGATCAGTATCCCTGTGTCATCTCAAAGCAACATTAGTTTTTTTTCGTTGTTCCTTTCTGTTTGAAGCTTGCATGTTCTCCCCATTATTCTGTGGATTTACACCAGGTGATCCGGTTTCCTTCCACAGTTCAAAGACATACAAGGTACATGTACTCCAAATTGCTCGCACCTATGTATAAACACAATTGTAAGTGTGTTTTTGTTGAATCTGTAATAGTATGACAACCTGTTCATGGGTGTATCCCTGCTGTCCACACAGTACAATCTGGAATAGAAAGAACCGTAAGGAAATCGATTAACAAACGACTCACCAATTATGTGCATTTTACATCACAGAATGCAGATAAAAATGTTTAAAAGCTGTAACATTTGATGATCACAAGCATTTCAGGTTGCGAAAAGAAGAAAAACATCTTGTTCTCAACTTCCATCTGACCTTGACTCACCAACAGCCTTTTCACCGTGACTCTGATGTCACCTTCCCATTTAAGTCATTATCACTCTGAGTGCTGCATGTCTGTTAGCACATTTATTACCAGACTGATTAGGAAAACATTTATGATTTGAGAAAAAAAATTCTCCAGAGACATGCATCACTCACAGAAACACATCATCCTGCGGCACACATTACAGACCTTATGGCAACATGTTTTCCTGTTGTTTACAACCTCGCCAATTTTTTTTCTTTTTTCCCCTTCTGGCTTCTGTCTCCCAGTCTGTGGATCTACCTGCTCTGTCCTGCCCTGCCCTTATACCCCTCGCAGAGGACGGCAGAGCAATTAAATCCCTGGTGCCAGGATTACTTTAGAGTAAAAGTTGCAGCCATCGACAAGTATGTGTGGGAGTAGTCTAATATTATAGGATTACAGAAACGGTCAAGCTAAAGCGTTTCAGTAAGAGATATAGTCAGTGTGACACAAAATGGTAAAAAAAAAGCGGATGCTCTTGGGATCTAGTCAAACCTGGAGGCTAATTTTATAAGATGGGGAGGAGGAATGTTGGGGGAAGAGCTACTGGTGCACTGCAACTGAACCCAAAGCTGGAGATTAGCAGGGGGTAGTATCTGACGTATGCGTGTGTATGCGAACGCGTGTGTATGTTCACCCGTGTATATTTTTGTGTGTGCATGTGTGTACAGGAACGTTTGCCATAGCTGCGATGGAAGGAACAGATGGGCGGGGGAAGTGGACTCCTGTGCCTGAGGACTACTGTGGCGCTTAGGATCAGAGTGCCGCCTACGTTCCACCCTGGGCCCCAGTTACCCACTACAGCACATGGAGCCCGTCCAGCACCAGCCCATCATGGACCAGCCCCCCACGCCATCTGTCTCGTAGGACAGACATCCCCCCCCTTCTTCCTCCTCCTTCTCAGCGCTGTGTCCTCGCCAGCCCCGTTCCTCCGCCACGCCACCTCCATCCCGAAACCAAGAAAACAGGCCCAACAGTTACATGGGCGTTACGTGTTGCTTTTTGGAGCTCTGGAAAGACAGAAGGAATTTGGAGAGATGACTCAAGGAGGAGATGGAGAGCCAAGTGCATTTAAACCCATAGATCAAGAAGATGGAGTGATGATTTATTTATGACAAACCTGCCTCTAAACAATTTTCTTTGCATGATTTGTTCTTACAGCGTCTTTGGATTACTTTGCTGGTAATCTAAAGACGCTGGCGCAGAAGAAGGGAAAGACGGAACTTAAACAAAGTTAATCTGGGACAAATCACATTTCAAGCTCAATAACAAAATCGAATTACATAATATTGATGATTTCATTGCAGATTTTTGAGCCGCACACCTCACGGTTACATTGCTTCTTGGTGTCACCTCAGCACCATCTGTTAATATGGAATGATGCCTGATGAATTTATTCAGTGTCATGGGTCTCATTTGATACAAGCGAAAGCCAAAATGATAAATTTGCATGTAAACTGCTCATAACCCAGGGCTTCTTTTAACAACACAGGTCTGATCTAAGCAAAGTCAAGTCAGTGTTTCCTCGTGTTAACTTGGAACCTTTTAGTTGGTTTGTTGTTGAGTAGAAATATTTTACAGATGATGTGAATATGATGTTCAAAACACTGCAAGTGCTCTTCACAAGGGGTATGAAGTAAATCCAATCAAACACCACATCTATTTCTACTTTTTCTACAGTATCTCTTGTTTAATTTTCCTTGTTTGTGTCCTTTGTGTGTTAGGGAAAAGAACTTTCAATGTGACCTAATTTGACTCGACTTGAGCAAACCCAACGGGAAAAAAAGAAAATTTATATTTAGCATCTCCAGTTTTTGTTGTTTTTTCTCAGAAATGTTGGTTTGAAACATGAATGACTGTTCCCTTTGTGCATTTTGACTGCTCAGTCATTTTATGCTAATTATGATGAGATGAGGGTTGTTCATGACAAACATATGAACCAGGATGCACAAGCAAAAATGGAAGAGGGTTCAGTATGTAGTTTGGCTGCTTCGTAATGGCCAGATAAAACCTTTGGCCTGGCTTAATCACCTGTCAGCTCTGTCTGTAGCCCTGAGCCCCCTAACCGAGGGGGAGTGTCTGATGTCTCAAAATGCCCTGCCTCTCTGGTGTCTGCTGAGATAATGAGACAATACTGTACTGAAGCTATGACACCATGCTGGGTGGGAAGGTTGGTTGGGGGGCAGTAAGGACCGATAATGAGGGACAAACTCTTGCAGGCATGGGGGTAGTGGCGGTGGGTGGATGGTGTTGGAGGCAAACCGCAGCAGGAGGTTCAACATAAGCCGGGAGGGAGGTGGAGGAAAAGGAGATGTGGAGAAAGAGCGGAACAAAGACCGGCAAACAAAATGCCGCGGACAAGTAAAAGAAAAAACACAGCTTACCACACATTAATGAAGACGCTGAACAGCTGGACATCTGGTACACTGTGTACATATTACTGTATGTGTGTGTATTTGTGACTTTGTGTCTCAAACTTACTGTTATAGCAAGGATTGATAGAGTGAAAGAAACCTCAAACTTTGTACCTCACAAACAACTCTATAGTCTCATCTGCTAATTTATTTGCAGGGAGTAAAACCAGCTCATTAAGTGGAAGGAAAAACATTGACATAAACACTCAGGCTCTTCACCCTCCTCCTATAATGACATAACTATTATGATGGTAAGGGGTGTTAATTTAGCCTAAGACAAACAAAGCTTCTCTAACTACCCCCTCTGTGTTATATTAATATAGCTGTGAACACTCTCCCTTAGGAGTCACCGACTGAGCTCTGCGCTTCCCCCCTGCCTGTATCAAATCTCCCACACACTGCCTTCATTTGTGCCTCTGTTACTTTCTCTCATGGTCTAATTTCTAAAGCCTGCTTCCCTTTTTTACTACACTCCTCGTTTCCCATTCGGTCTTTAACTTTTGCTGTCTTTCTTCCCCTCTGATTTGTCTTTCAGATAAAGATCATTTGGTCTTCTTTCTCCTAATCACATATATTTTTCACTTTTTTAATATTGCCAAAATGTTTTGAAATGTTCTGTTTGAGCTGCATGTGTGCTGCGATAAGCACAAGCGCAGGCACGCAGGGCAGCAGAGTTACATTAATTCCTCGGCCCTCGGGAGAGTAATGTATTGATTGGGCCTCGGTGTGGTTTGTCACAGGTGATCACAGTGATTGGGACACTGCTCAAGCGTGTTATCCAGCTCTGCACTGGAAGATAGCACTGTAAGGACTTACAGAGCACAAGCTGACTAGCACTATTGGAGAGCACCAATCTTTTCATATCACTTGTCTGTACTGATGAGCAAGAAAATGACTGACACGCAGAGAAATAGCATATTAACTGAACAGATTTAAGCTCGTTGAGTAGTTGTGTCAGTTGGGGAAACATAACAGATGAAATCTGTGCCGTTAAGTGCACAACCTTGGCTTGAAGTCGAAGTTAAAGTCTGTACTCAAAGCCTTTTGTCTGCACAATAATGGAGGGTTGCTTCCCCTCAGTGCTCACCTACATCATGCGACCCTGTTCCTGCCTTTCTGACATTCTAGTCCCAAGACTTGTGGGTGTGAATCCTGCTGGACTAACACCCATTACACTCCCTGTTTCTCTTTCTCTCAAGCACACTCTCAAAATAAATCCATTCCATGTCCATTCTTGCCCCTTGTCCTTGTTCAGGTGTCACCCCCTCAAGACTCCCGCTTCGCTCCCTCAACAGCCCTCAACATGCTTTCCTGCTGGTTCTGGATGTTTCCACACATATACTTTTAATCATTTATATATTCTTTTACTTGATTTTAAAGTATAATACATTTTTACATTGACTTCATACCTTTTTACATTGATTTTCTACTGTATGAAAATCAAGCAGATCCTTGAAAGTTGTTTAAAAAAGTTAATCTATCGCAAACCAAACTGATCATGTAAATGCCCTGTATATGTATAGTGCGTTTCTAGTCTTTGCAACCACTCAAAGTGCTTTTTACACTACATCGCATTTATCCATTCACGCACAGTCGTACACTGAGCCTAAGTGCTCAAACAGTAACTAACATTCACACACCGATGGAACAGCCATTGGGGGAAATTCGGGTTCAGCATCTTGCCCAAGGACACTTTGACATGCCGTCTGGAAGCGCCGATCTTCTGATTAGAGGGCAACCTTCTCTACCCGCTCTACATCATGAGCCACAGCCGCCCTAATGCAAATCAGCCTGTGGTAATGCAAAACAGACATAACATTATTTTGTCACAGCATGTGTTTTGGAGTTTTACTTGTGTTTTCCTACCTCAAGTGTGCATTAAGGGCTGTAGCTACCATTGAGGACATTGAGGTTAGGAGTTCTTGGCATCCCAGGGAAATTTTCCAATTTTCCAATATCCCATGGTGACCATTTTATATCCTGATTCCAGGCTCTTTAGACACAATATTTAAATTTGACAGTGGGGGCACTTAGACCTAAAAGCAGTGGATACATGGTTGAAAGGATTAGCTAAAAGTATGATGTTAAAATAGTGAATGGATTAATGGTTAAAACTATTGCTTGCAGAACTCCATTCAGAAGCTGTGCCTTGTCGTTATGGCCAGGACGAAAGTATCAGGGGATTGTTGCAACATGGCCTTTTTCTCCTATAAAATGGAAGTCATATACCAGCGTACACTTCTTATGAATGTATTCATGCATGTATAAAGATGTAATATTGTACATCCATGGCACTGCTTATAGCTTGTTAGCGGTCCCATTAGGTAACTCCGCTCTGAGTTACCGGGGATTGTTGGTGTCTGTTTACACCACTAGCACAGGAGCTTGGGACCGCTGCAAGGAAGAGGCCTGGGGCGTGGGACCCAGTGGGGAATGCTGTTGGGGAGTAGTGCCAGAGTCAGCACCAGAACGTGAGCCAAGAGAGCGGGAAACAGAATCAGGCTCAGCAGCCTCCCAGTGAACATGGACGGGGGACCAAGCACAGCCTCTGAGATTGACAGAGGCCAGTTTGACAACAGGGAACACAGTACCGAGGTTATTTACAGTGGGGGCAGGAGAGGCATCAAGCGGGAGAGGAGTGAGTTTGTAGCGAGTAAATTTGTAAGTAATCCATGTCATCCTTCTTGAGAAGTTGGATGTGTTTTGAACAGCTTCACTTGTGTGATGTTATACTAATAAATTAACACAATACAAGTATCCTTGCTGGTTGTTCTGACATTTTCAAAATCATTAACATTGACACCTCCAGTACCGGGGGCAGCACGTGATCGTCAAAACCACTGACTTACTTTTGCCGTTTTAGTTCAAAAATAAGCTGATTTGTTGCTCCGAGTTTCAGCAAGGAGCATCTTGTGTATTGTGCAATACCTGCCTGCCTTCTCTGCAAAGCAGAAGAAGTGCCGTCTTTTTCGTTTAGTGGCTGACCCGTAGGAGCTACATAGACATCCAGGGTTTCAAATTAAAGGTCTGCTCAAGCCACATCGATTGATGCCCCTCCATCAGCATGGGTGTGCTTTTGGTGACAGGAAAGTTGATGAATATTCACTGTTTTTATCAATATTTCAATGTTATGTTATTTGGAATGTTGTTGTATGGAGATAAATAGTGTTTTAAAGATAACTCCCAATAAAAGTCAACATTTAAACAGTAAATACTGCCAAAATATGGACATTTGCCTGAATATGGACATTTGCCTGAAATATATTTAGTTGCATTATAATCTATCTTATGATGGCTTTGATTGTTTATTGCATTAAAATATAGCTTTTTTACAAGGCGAGGATAAAAATATCCAATTTTTTCTTTGCATCTCCATTTAGTCTGTAATGATAAAATAAATATAATGAATATGAAATATGAAATAATGTACCATGGATTCATATTCCTTAGCTTCTGACCTTTCAAAGGAGATCAGAATTATGCATCTAGGCCAAATGGTTGTGAAGTTATTCCTGATTCATTCTGGGTATGTTATATTAGGCTTTTTTCATGGAAATAGGGGCAAATAGCTGGCAGTCCCCAACAAGTTAACTTGCTTGTTAACGGGCTTGTCATTTGCATTGCTTGCTATTTGCCCCTTGTAAAATGTCTATTTTAAAGGCTCATTATTACAGTTTTGTATTTCTCTGTAATGTAGCACACTGTTCACAATGTTACTTATGACATTCTTTCTCAGCCCTGGACCATTTTTTGATGCCCCAAATATATAAATAAATAACCAAATTAATATGATAAAAGTGTTACGACTAGTAACTAATGGCTTGAACTAATGGCTTCTAGTAGACTAGGAAAATCTTTGGTCAGTTACAGCCAACGACTGCCACTCAGTGATAGTAGAACAAATACAAACTTGACCAAATCCACGTTTGCATGAAAACATTATTGTTGATATATATATAAATATACAATTTTGATATATTTCATTGTGTTAAATAACAATGAATTTAAAATCAAGGAACACTTTTTTAAAATGATGGTCGTTCTTCATCTGACCATCTGTTGTGGTCCGACAAAAAAAAGTTGGGAACCAGAGGTCTAAACAAACTTCATAATAAATTGAAATATTGGTATGGTCCTTAAATTTTCTTTCTCACATTTGCTTAAGATCAGAGAAAACCTTTTTTAGCACCTTCATTACATGTAGTACATTTGACTAATTTCTTGAAACATGACAAGAGCAAAAAAAAGTGTAAATCTCATGGCTGGTATACCAGAGGTGTTAAGTATATTATATATGTATTGCTTTTGTCACAGGGAAAAGAGACTCTGCTCTGGATTATCAACTAAAAATAACTTAAGATGCTCATCAGTTGCTAGAATAGGATGAGACCCCAGAGGAAAATTTTACTGCTCAAAGCTTGCTGTTCTATAGCTCAGGAGACAAATGTGAGATTCTCATCTAAGCCTTATTTCAATCTCTATTTTTTCTAGAATGTGTCTCACATGTTTCTCCTAAAATTCACTAGGAGCAATAGGTGAGACAGAGGAAAATT
>JAPMOB010240641.1:0-15764 GCA_029875015.1 Lepomis gibbosus | reverse complement strand
CGATATTTTTTTTGTCGCCCGATAAGAGTCTCGCGTTAACGCAGCCGTTAACGCCGATAACGGCCCACCACTAGTTTATACATTTTATAGCACAAGCAAATCCACAACACGCTGCTTCCCGGTCTGCTCATTGGCAGTGGCGGTTTTCTGATATTTACATTTTGAAAGTGGGGTGTCTCCAATCCAGTCGGTGACTTTAAGATATTATCTGGGAATTAATGCTTAAATGTTAGCAAACTGGGCTATAGCTTCCACTTTCAGTTAGCCTACCTCGTTAGCGCCACCTTTACAGGCTAGGGTGACCAGATATCCCCATTTTTTGTGGCCTGTCCCCGTCTGGAGCTGTCCCCAGAAATGTCCCTGTTTTTAACTGTGTGTTAATCATAGACTGTTTAAGGTGTTAACAGACCTGAAATCAGATTTTATAGACATAATGTGCAAATAAACATTACATTATGTCCGCTGTAATAACAAAGGTTTGTCTTTGTGATACTTTAACAATTCTTTTAATGGACTAATCTCAATTGTAGCCAAATAAGTGTTTGCAGTTTATAGTGTAACCAGGCATGACATTACGTGATTATAGGCAATAATAGAAGCCTGTTGTGATGGAATATGTGTTTGGTAGGTATATATATATACTTGTTTATATTTGGAAAACGGAATGTAGCCTATAATTAACAAGACTTACTGCTGAGTTATATATGAAATCCTTATGACTCTACATTATTTAACTTGCAGTGTACCAACCAATCCAGTCCTTTATACTTGTTGAAATATCTTAAAATGGCTATGCAGTATTTCACTTGACAGAAAGTGATTACAGCGTCTACCTATTGACTTAAAGGTAGTTTCTGCCTCAAAATGACTTGATTTCATTCAGAAGAGTTATATTTGACAGGTATAAAACTGATATTGTCCCCGTTTTTAAATATATAATAACATATTTTTTAATGACATACTGACCAACAAACCAAAAATGTCCCCGGTTTTCATTTCAGAAATCCGGTCACCTTATTACAGGTGGAATACATTATGTGTGCTTGTTAAAAAGGGGGAAAGAATGCTCTTCCTTTCAAATGTCAAATTGCTGTCAAGACAATACCTACTTAAAATGGGCTTGCCTTATCCACTTTCAAAAATGGACAATATGCCTAGCTGCAGCAGCACTTTAGTTTACGTACTCAAAAAAGCAGAATTCAAATTTAAGTTTGACATGTGTCCTTCTTGCACTGACAACAGATGACATTTGTGTAGGAAGAAAAGCACCTGCGCATACTAAGGTAATGTTCCAATTATTGTGTAAATTACAGCATGTGTACTGACACTGGTAATGTTTCCATTTTAGGCGAAATCATGCCAAAGACCTGGGAAATGGCCAGCCTGTCTGCTCAGACAGATGAGAGTCGGGGGAGTTGGGTAGGAAGGAGTAAACTCATCCCATGGACTGACATCTTGTCAGATACAGCGTGTACTTTGCCTAAATTGGCCAAAAATGTCATCATCTTTTAGTTTGAGAGCTCCTGTGGTCAAAATACGATTCATTAAAATGTTTCAAAATGCCAGAAGGTGTTCAAAAAATTAATCCAAATATTGTTTCAATATACTTTTTATAGCTGTGATACTACTTGAGATAACCATACTTCTACATATGGTAATGAGAAGCTTTCTGACAAAACCGGTGAACAGAAAGATTCCAGCAGCCTTCTCTGTTGCAGGGAAATGGAAAATCAATCTTCCAGTGCGACTGAATTGAAAAGTAGCAGTAGGAGTAGCAAATTGGGACCATTAGCTGACCTAGAAATTAATTTTACAGGCATTTCGGATGTAAAGTTTAAGGAGTGCCTAATGAAAACGCTATAGCCTCATAGGTCCACTGCCACAAATACTTGAACAAGCAGCAGGAAAAATAAAGTAACTTCTGAGCCACAGAGGGAACTGACCTCTAAACACCGGCAGCGTTACAGTATTGCTTTACCTGTTTCGCCACAGAGGACACTTGAAGAGTGAGACTGATAAATTGCCCCTGAAATAATCTCCTGCGAGCCGTCATGACAAGCTGTCAGCAAACAATCACCCAACCTCATTAGTATTGTGTATTGACATCAGTGTAAATCTCTGCATTAGCATGCTGCGGAGTACTGATGTCCATGTAAATCAACATTGGTGGTAAATACAGCAGGTAGGACAAGGACTCTGAGCACGATTCACTTCCACAGGTGTTCAGGGAAATAGAAGAAACAATGAGGTGGAAGGCTGATCTTAAAGCAGCATACTGGTGCTGTTAAAAAAACAACATTGTTTGTTTGTTTTACAATCAATACAATTATCTATATTTTCTATGTACTGTAGCAATTCCTGTAACACGGTGACAAGTAAGGGTGTTGAAATTCGTGTGACTTTAACACCATTTACCAATTTCATCTGTGTTCATCTTGTAACAACAGTGATTGGTTTCTTTTAACCTCTGTCTTTAATATTATAACCAAGAAGTTACAGTTGCCTATATTAAACTAGACCTCAACCATAGGTGCTAGGAGCACACACTATATAACCACGAATAGCCATTATTGATAATTTTTTATGAAAATAAAAACCATTTGAAAGCAGCTACTATACTAAGGAAAATATTATCATTCATGAGCTGAGTGCATCCTTAATAGACTTCTTCCAGACATCTGAAAATATTTAAATTACCACCACTTAATCACATGCATATTAAAACACAAGACAGTTTCTAACAAATGGTAATTTTGTGAATTGTCTGAACTAAGGAGATGATCGATGCATACAACAGCTTCAGAGAAGCAAAGGAGATCGATGGATACATTTTTGGAACCGATCCCAGTGACGCTAGTATCGATACAGGTGACAGCTGTGCTCTGAGATCAGCTATTGTTTTCAGTGACATTTAGATATTTGTTTCTGAAAAGTTTACAATGGACCAGTATAGCTATGGTCCTTTTTAAAAATGGAGACCTGATATCAAGCCCTTGTTTTAAACAACTGCCCTGCTGAATCTCTCCCAACACTCGCTGATACTCCTTAATCTGACCTCTGAGTTCTTGGTCCCACTGCTCTTAGTAGTGGGAATTTTCTAACTTTGCTTGTACTTAAAATGGTAATATTATTTTCATTTTCAGGTTCATAACTTTTTAAATTTATTTGGTTTGGTTTATTTAATTGGTTTAAATTTCAAAAAACACCATATTTTTGTCACACTGTGCGCTCCGTTTTAACTCCTGAGTAAAGCATCTCACGTTTATGATCGTTTTTGGGTGTTGCACATGTGCAATACCTACAGAAAGACTACTAACCAATCAGAAGCAGAGATGGGCCGGTCCTGACTAGCCTGTAAGCTGTACATGTTCCACAAACCAGCTTTGCAACATAGACTGGAGTAAGCGTTTCAGAGTGGTTATTAATTAAAGTTATTAATTTGTAACAAATGAATCTTTCATGTAATGTTTTAACAACTTTGCAACTTTTTAGTAACAAATTTATGTCTATAGACTGCCTAACGTTCAATGGGGGTGAGGGGAGGCAATGTATGTCACTGTGTGCTGCAGCTCAGTGTGTTTTTTCACCAGTGTTTTTGAGGGTGTGCCACACTAGCCATTAGGCAAACATTATGGCCAGTGTCACATAGTGATACACATAGTTAACAGAAGTACAGGCAGTTCGGAGTAGTGTTTTCTGTGAGAGATGTTAACTCTCTTTGCTTTTTCATTTGTAAACCTATTACATGCACAAAAATATATACACAATAAAGTCAAAAATCATAATATGACCTCTTTAAAATCTTTCAGGTTTGTCAATGTGGAACTGAATTGCACAGTAATGGCTCAAGTGTGTCATGTTGTAGTTTTAGCTTGTTCAACATAAATTTACAAATGTGTGCAAAATGAGCAAAATGCTTATACTAATTCAAATGACAGATGTTTTCTTTGCAATGAAAATCTTCATTAGTTGTGCTTGTCGAATGAAGTGATTTTGATTCTGTGTTGTGTGCTCCTCTGGGCTCAGGGCCCGGGGCAGCTGCACTCATTACACACACACACACACACACACACACGCCCATCCGCCCCTCCACTGTAACTGGAATCCCCAAATTGGCTGTAAATGGCGGAGTCCCCTCAGAGGCATTTTCCCTTTATCACAAATATCCTGCCGGTCCCCCTCAATCTTCAAAAATGTCCACCTAAGAATGTCGACAGGAATTTAAAGAGAAATTAAATAGGTTTAAGCTGCCCCTTAGCAAAAACATGGCCATATCTGTGGGATGTAATGGAATTCTTGACCATTACTAAAGACCAGGTGCGCCAATGCTGGGATTCAGAGCTCGCTTTTTGTCTTCCATTTTAAAACCGACTTCCACTTCCAGCTGGTGTGATGGAAGAGATTGTTTTTATTTTCTTTTATTAGATTTGGAGTTACTTGTCTTTTTTTGCCTCCACTGTATTTTGTTTTCCCCTTCATGTGTCTTTAAATATTGCTCTATACATTTCAGTGCTTTGCTTACAATCTACTGTAAAGCACATTGAGTTTAACTATAATAAAATGCGATATATTAATAAACTTGCCTTTCCGGAAGTGAACAAAGGGATGTTTCAGAAGACATTTCTGCTACTGGGGCTAAAAAGTGTTCAGGTCAGGTCAAAAAAGCAAATGACAAAGCAGTTATAGTGTAGTTGCATATGGCATGGTGATAAAATACCTTCTTTCCTTTTATTTGTAGCTGTACTTTTGTCGTCCTTTGGAAAACGTGACATTATTTATTATCTCAATTAAAGGTACACTAAAACTGCGCCCACACAAAGACATGCAAACGTTTTCATCAGATTTAAAAAGTCACACGAATGCCTGGTTCATTGTGGACCTACACGCACGTGCATTATTAAATGTCACAAGGATGACTAATTTATAGAGCTCTTGTTGGAACAGACTTTATGAGGTGCTTCACATTTCAGGATGGAATTAAAAGATCATTAACAGGAAAACTTGTAAATAAAAAAGAATGATAATGTTTATCACTCAAATTATTTTTGAAGTGGTGTTTACAAATGAGCTTTTGACTGACATTTTACAAAATGCTGTGTCGACTGCTAAAATAATTACACAATCAGTGACATTGGCAAACATTTAAACAATTCTGCCCTATAATTTCACCTGCAGCAAACGCAGCCAAAACAGTGTGTATGCCTTGCGTGAGGTAAGCATATTCATACTGCCAGAGATGTAGTGCTATTTATTTAAGCGCCAGAGCAATCCTATGACGCAAACTTAAGTTGTTTAAGGAAGGTTAAAATCAAGGGCAACTTGACTTGGTTGATTTTAACCTTCCTTGGATAACTATGACCTGGATGACTGAGAACCTTCACAGACACACTTAAGTTGTGGTTATTTAAGTATGTAACGACTGACGGCAATTTTACATACATTAGACAATATGGATGATCATCATAAACATTTATTTCTTTAGCTGTTCCAAAAAATGAAAGGATGTTTTGCTGCCTTTTAGTTTTTACTAGTTAACATTAGCTGGCTATATAGTGGCGAAAAAATTCTCCACTATATAGTTATTCACTGTGCCATTCAAAGGCTACCAACAACTCCTGTTTTCTTGCATGTTACTGAGTGCATGAGTTGGCTATGACATTAACATACCTTAAATGTCAATATGACAACTTGGCTCACTTGCTTGACCTACGCTTTAGTGTTGAGTTGATCTTTAACGTTTTAAAGATCAAGTGAACTGCAAATTTATTTCATATCTTGTAGAATAAAAGTGGCAATTCCAGTGTGGTGCTCAAGTAGCACTACACCTATGCTCACTACACCTTCTTTCTTTATATATACCAGTGTATGTGTGGGAAAAGGAATATATATACAAATGAAGTCAGGCAACAAATCTTCCATTGCAGTACAAGATGCAAGTCTTTCAAGTCACTTTTTTGGGTCATTTGGTGCCACTGATCATCAGGAACATGTTTTTTATAGTTCTCAGTTAGCCTGAGAGTAGTGTGGACCAGAACATTTTCAACGAACATCAAGTGAGCATATCAGTGAGTTACAAGTAAGTGGTAAGAGGCTGTACCACTCATACAAGCTCTTTTCCTTCAACACATTGTAAAGGACTTATTATTCCTAGCACAGAACAAGAGATCCTTTAGCGTCCGGAGAGATGTTATGTATAGGATTCATTTAGTTCTCCACATCAGCACTTTCTTTCTGTTCCTTTTCCACAGACTGGGTATGTACGGTGAATGTGTCTCATTTGGTTTACCTCTGCCCACAAGAGGTATAATGGGCTCCGGGATGCACCGCAAATGAGAGATTTTATCGTCATGTGAACGCCACGAGGCGAGCGAGTGTGTTGAACTTGTTTTAAAAAAGAAACAAAAGGATGAAGTTTTTTGTGAGGAACTTTCAAAGAATTCTTGTTTCTTTTTACTTTCATCCAAGAAGTGCAAACCTCTGCACAATCCCGATCAACTCAAAATATATCTGTGCTGTCAGTATGTGGATAGTGTTGCCATGTTTGTTGTACATGTTGTATAATGTATTAGGTGGAGGCTGCAGGGGAAAAGGGTGCCTGCGGCTCTGCTTGCCCCGCTGCCACTGTGACTGTGGCCCAGACAAGAGGCATTAAAAATAGATTGATGGAAGTATTAACATGCCATGGCTCCTCTTTGTGTCATTATCTCACTATTCAACTGCAGCCACAGTATATACAATGCAAATACACACCAAGACAAGTCAGATAAAATCCAACTCCTTCTAAGTTCTCTCTTCCACAATTTAAAAATCTGAGTTTAAAGTAAGGAGTCAGTAGCTAGACCAAACCAAGAGGCTCTTTTCAACAATGTTTTAGTGTCCCTTTTTATTGTTTAATTTTTTTCATTTTATAAAAGGATTCCGAATGTGCAGTACCATTTTAAATTTGACTGAAAGAAAAAAAATGTTTTTATATGCAGCAGCTAAAAGGTGCAACTTGGATGCACAGTGAAAGGTCATTCACTGCTAAAAGTTTTCAAAAGCCTCGCTGATGTACTGGGTAATAAAGAGCATCGACTGAATCGTGAGTGGCAATGGAAAACTTTAAAGGCTTTGAAGATTAAATTGTTCTACTTGTACAATTTGATTCTAACCTTGATCAAGATGTAATTTCTCTTAAATAATAAACAAAGATATTTTCTACAGACCACAAACGTGTAAGATGAGGCTGCAGGCTTATCTTAAAATACACAACCTATTGGGTGTCAAAAGTATTATCAGACAAAAAACTCAATACCGGTATTCAATATTCCTGTGACACTAATGCCAATCTGCCACTGGGATCATACATATTACTTTATCCTATTCATTACTCCCTCTCAGCTACACCTCTGAACTACTATTCTGTTATATATTTTCCTTATTTTCTTTATACTAAAGTAAATCTAACAGGCTCATCTTCCTAGTTCCCTTAATCCACAAAAGCTACCTCATCTACCCAAATAGGAGCCTACATCTAGGCACCAACCTCTTTATCAGTTCAATTAGCTGCACCTGCAGCACTCTGCTTTCAGTGCCCAATGATGATGCCAAAAATTTATACACAGCAACCAGAGTCCCAGTGAGGGTGATCATGGGGTAATGTGGGTTTTTACTGATGATGGTGCTCTCCTTGTCTGAATGAATAAAAATAATCATGTCTTCATATGTTTTCAGGCCAGTGAGGCACCACGGTCATGTTCTCTTTATTGTTTCTGGGAATTTCAGGTGTTTAACAATCTGAGGAGGAATTTATATTATACTAATCACAAACATCAATATCTCAGAATTTGATAAGAAAATGATTAAATTTCATTAAAAAAGTTTTTTATTACTTCACCACGAGAATTAAGTATAATTATATTCATGGCAATGTGGAAAGGGCTTTGAAACAGCCTTTAGATCATCACTCAGTGAGATAAAAGTTACACAAAATAGTTGTTGCACAGTTAAACAAATAAAGAAAATGGAAAACATTAAGGTAAACTTTAGAAACTTTATGGTAGCTAGTGGAGATTTAGTTTCATGAAATCCTGGCTATTTCCCTCAGCGTCTTGCTGAAGTTTCTGTTTTTATTATTTGGATGGAGAGGCAAGTAAATGTTTATGTGGCACTGCAGGAGATTCTACTGACAAAGACCTGTGTGTCGGAGAACAAACAAATCTGCATTGAACCTGCAAAAACAGATTTTTATTGGGGCTACATGGGGTCAGTGGAAAGAAGTTGTGAACACAACACTGACACAGAGGAGCATTGTTTTATGTTGATATAGTGAACTTGTTAGCAAACAGTTACACATCCAGCAGTTACAGAGCAACATTATCATTCATTTGGTTTCCTGTTTCTATCTGATGACTGAAAGCCAATATTCACCCTCATTATAGATGTTTTTTCAGCTAGTGGCTTATTGTTTCTGACTGCGTTTGATGCTGGGCAGGTAGTCTACAGGGGCTTTTTAGAGCTTTCTCTCTGAAAACAGCTGCCTGCTGCAGCCAAAAACAACACTATAAGAGTGGTGAGCATGAACCAAAACAGTGAAATTGCATGCTGGACAGCTAAACAATGAGATGAAATTCATTACTTTCTGTAAGTTCCTCACTAACAACGACCTTGTTTACATCCTCACATTGTCATTTGATTTTGTTACTATAAAAAATCTGCTTTTTGATTTGATATGCTCAGCCTTTTAAACCAAACTGGTTTTAAAGGCTGAGCATATCAGCTAAAAGCCTAAAATTATTGAACGTCCCTGATGCCATTTGTCTACTATCCCTACCTGGACTCCACATGAAGAAGACCAGAAGTATAGAAGTGTTTTTTTAAAATAAATTTTAGATCACAACATTCTGTGAAAACAGTAATGAGTTTTATTTTGCTTCCAGATGTTATATCACCTGGGTTTTAGTTTTGTTTTTCCATGACAGACGTGTTTAGAGGCTTTTCCATTATAGTTCTGGGAAAATACTGAAGTCTTATAACAGCTGTGTGTAAAAATGGTAAAATGCTTGCCACACTTGTACATCAAAATGTGAATAAATGAACACATGGTGCAAAAACATACCTCTGTCAGCTTAATATATCATCCTAAAACCATTTACTTTGCCTAAATGCTCTTCTTCTAACTACTTAAATGGATGTGTGATGACTACTTTGTTCTTTCTTTCTTTTTATTCTCTCCAGGGGGAATTGATGGAGATGTGTTGGGGGTCCAGAACCACAGGTGTGTGTGAGGTAGCCGGTAATGAATAGCTTCCAGCCGATTGTTAATCATGATTAACGAGTGAGAACGAACAGGAGGCAGTGGTGCCTGACAATAGAGCAAGCCGACCAGGCGTAGCAAACGGCGGCCTCGGCACAAAGTCCACGCAGAGCCGCGCGGTGGGGGAGTTTGGCCAGCCAAGGACGGACATGTTGACAACCTCCTGCATTTCAAGACTCATGGACTGTTGCTTTATGGGGTGCGTAAATCTGTTTTCCAACTGAGGGAGCAATATGTCACCTTCATTATTTGCCCTCATGGGATGAAATGAGGAATGTTATAGAGGCTCCACTATAAAGAGTAAAGATATATCTTCCTGTCAAGTTCAGGTGAATCAGCATTTTTTATTGAATCTTTGTCCTTATCCTTATCTGTTTTTGTAACAACAACGTTGTGGAAAATGGCAGATAGTTTGGTTCTGCCTCTAAAAGAGCAATAATGTCCACTTTACTCTCAGCAAAGTCATTTACAATGTGGTGGAGCCACTTTAACTGAACTGAGTAAAAAAAAAAGAGCTAGCCATGGGCAAAGAACTATTCAGTACCTTTAACTCATTTATTATTCAGTAAAAGTACTAATACCACACTGTAAAAGTATGGATTCAAAATGTTTCTTCACTGAAAGTTCATATTACTATAGGCTACTTCAAGTATCAAAGTAAGTACTCACTTAAAGTAAGTACTTTATGCAGTGAAATGGCCCATCTCAGTGTCATACTACTATAAATAACATTGTTACGCATGCATTGATGTTTAAGCAGCCTTTAACTCCTGTTGCTGGTAGAGATGGAGCTACAGGTTTTAATATTGTATATAGAGGGCTGGATAGATCTGGTGGTTATTTTTCTTATCAATCCATTTATTCTTAGGTCGTAAAACACAAAAAATAGTGTCTCTCCGCTCCGTTCTGGAGACAATACGCAGCCAGTGTATTTTTGACAGAAGCTGCGTCAAGTAGTACAGATCAGATAAACCGGGCAAGAGGCAAGTCAGACACAGAGACGGCATAGATAATTCGGTCAATTTTAAAAAATAAAATATATATGCAGACTCCAGATTAATTACCAACAATTAACACAGTTAAAACAGACAGTTTTGTGGAAGTTGGTGAAGGGCTAAGGACGGCACTAAAACTCTGCCTGTATGAGTCCGGGGTGATACATAGGATCCTACAGCCCAATTTCCATGATGCATGACGGTGAAGGGAATTTTGTTAAAATTGGTTGAGATTCAAGATTCAAGAACTTTATTTGCCATTTGTGTTTTCACACATAGGAAGTCTTGTGCGGTTATTACTCAGATTAATAAGTTTGCCATTTGTTTGAAATAAAAATGTTACTTTATAATTTTTTTTTTTTTTTAAATGTGTCTATTTAGAATATAGTTCATTTTGGTTCTCGTTATGGTTTACCATTGAAACCAGGTGTGAAGTGACAGCTGAACCTCTGTTTTACCTATTGTTGAAAATGAACTGCATGGAACTTTAAAATCCAGCCATGTTTACAGGCAACTGGCATAAACCTTGACGCCCACGTAGAGGGCCCCCCACCCAGCCGGGGCCTTGGATCGGCTGCCCCAATGCACCCATGCTACCTCCACTTATAACTGCATCAATGCATCAAAACCTAGAAGAAAAAAGTGTTTTGGTTTGCTGATTAATAAAAATGATGTCTAGACAAGTTGCAAAGATCTGTTGATAAATATTCTAACATATGGACATCATTTATTTCTAATTCAAAGGAACAAAAGCAGTTTAATGGCAGTCTAATACACAAAATAACTTACATTTGACTTCAAACGTAACTTCTGACTTCATGTGAATTGTGCCACAAGCATTTCTGTACATATATGTGCACACATAAGTACGCATGTCGAAACAATTACAACAGAGTATTACTGCAACAAATCAGAACTGACAACACCTGCAGTCATCTAAGAACATTAACCTAATGTAGAATGGCTGCACCGTTTTTCTCTCTTGTTTTTCTGTGTGTTGCTGTTGTTGTGTATCTGGTATTGGGAGGTCGGGTGAACAACTTGTTTCATCCACAGAATGAATTCAAAGTTGTCTCTCTGTATGATGACTTACTGTCAAAGCAAGTGATTGGATCAAATTGAAAGTTTTTTTCATTTTCACACAGAACAAGAGGACCGTTCGAGAAGGCAAACCATCAGAACTCTACTGCCATTGCATATTTAAACCAAGCATCAAATGGAATGAGACAATTTTTCTGGTCTATTGTGCAGATCGAGCTCCCTGAGGCCTCCATGCGTTGTTTATTTTTCTCTTCATAGGAGGCCTGAGGGAGGAGGAAATTACCTTGTCGCTCGTCAGAGAGCTGCTATAATAGCTCCATGTATTGTCCGTATGGCAGCAGTAAACCTGTAGGCGGGCGGGACAGGTGCTCATGCTAATCAAGTGGGAAAGAGTGTGTGTGCAGGTAAATCTTTTGCATGTGTGTGTTTCATTGAACCATCTGTGTGCACGTCCTCCAAATGTTAGTGTGGAAGCATTCCTGTGTGTGTTCACTTCACATTTCTACCTACATCCAACTTTGTGTGTGTGTGTGTGTGTTTGAAAGGTAACAGCATGCTAATGAGAGGGATTACATTTCCACACTGCATTAAGAAGCCTTAGACACCTGCAGGCAGGTGCGGTCAAAGGTCAGATAATTTATTTACTGAGCATTTATTGTGGCTGTCAATCTCATCGACTTGTCTCGTCTGACAGATCCAACATTAACCTGTTGACCTCTTTGCATCTACATCTGTTCTATTCATGAACATGTTTGGCTTAGTCTGTTCGCCTGTGTAATGTGAAAGTGGTTGTTCATAGTGACAAACAAACAGAAAATCACCCAGACCCCGCAGTATGTCAGCTCTACAGAGCATTTTCCAGCTCATTGTTTGGGTTATACAGCTTTCAACTTTACCGTTCACTTTCAGCACTCTCATTATCCTTGTTTCCAACAACAGGAGTCAGCTGTTTTCAGCAGATAAACCCACAGTATACTACCTGTCCAGCACCAAATGTTAGACAAAGCTAGTAGCAACTAGTTGATGAAGAACAGTACCAAATCTAGCAGCTAAAGACAGTGAAATCTTGTCAAGAGTTGGTGGAGGCCAACCCAGAGCCAAAAGAGAGTCAAGAAACATGTTGATGTTTAGCACGTATGTTTACAATTTTAGTTTAGGATTTTTGTATGCTCACATTTGCTGGCACCAAATACAGCTGGGGCTGGTAGGAATGCCATTATGGATTAACCAGAGTTTTAGGATAAACAGACATCTTGAAGATCAGGGGGATAAAAGGTTCTACAAAGGATACTCTGGGGAACATGAATGCATGTATGTGTGTACGACATTTTCAGAGGATGATCCAAGTCATTAAAATACGTTGTTTGGGAACCATGAATATATGTATAAAATTTGGTGTCAATCCGTTAAGTAGATGTTGAGATATTTTACTGTATAAGTATCCTCTTTCACCTGCTAATGGGGCTACAAGAAAAGTCAGGGGAACATCAAAGTCATTAGGATTCATCCTAAAGGGACTTTCTATCTGTTACAAATTTCATGGTAATCCATCCAATAGTTGTTGAGTTATTTCACTCTGAATCGCAATTGTAAAACTTCATGGTGTTGCTAGAATAAGTCAGAGGATCAGCAAAATCACTACGGATATGTCACCTGGGCAAAACAAATGTCTATACTAAATTTAATGGCAATCCATCTAAGAACTCTTATTTATATTTCAGTGGACCAACAGACCGACCGATATCCCTAGAGCCATGCCACTAGCATGGCTATAAACAGCTTCATATTCACTTCACGACAGTTTGTCAACTAGTTTATGTTTGAATTAGTTCCAGATGTGGTTGGACGGTTTGATGCTTTTGCTTTGGCTGCAGCGAGAACGCCAGTTCTTTACCTCATTCCTCCTCCTCTTAGGGGGAAGGCTGTATGGGCTGTATCAGCAAGATACTAAACCCCAAATTGCTCCCGATGGCTATGTGTCTGAATATTAGTTGCTGTTTCTGATGAGCGGTTAGCCTCTGCCATCAGTGTAAGAATGTGTGTGTGAATGTGTCATGTAGTGTAAAACACTTTGAGTGGTCTGACGACTAGAAAGGCGCTATACAAGTACAGTCCATTTGCCATTTTCTTCACCTACTGCTTCTTAAAGCAATCCCACTTAACATGTACGCAGAAACAGTTTAAACAAAGCTAAACTCTTAACATAAATAGTTCCATCTCAAAATTTCTCTTTCACCTCCCAGATTGATGTTGAAGTAGGATTTTCAGTCGTTATGACAACATGTGCAGCATTGTTGCAGCAGAGACAGTGTGTGTTGAGTGTAAAGCAGTGTCTTGAGTCATTGTACCTCCGTCTGTCCGTCTGTCTGTCCCTGACGTACTGTCTGTTCTCTCTGTCTCTCTGCCCATGTGTCTGCCTGTTTGCCCTTCCTAATTATCCCCTGGGGACAATAACGATTGACTGAACTGAACTCTGCGGTCTGTGAATGACTGATCGGTTGTCCGTTGCCAGGGTAACGCTGTCTCACTGTATGCGAACCTGTTGACCTTCGCAGCTGTCTCTCTGCCTGCCTGCCTGCCTGCTTGCCTGCCTGTCCGTCTCTTTGATTCTGTCAAACTGTCTGCCTCCCTCCCGCAGCTCTGTCGTCTGGGTGTTGCTCTGCTGGTTTTCCTTTTGCCCCGTTAATGTCTTCCTGTCTCTGAAGCTGCGTGTCAGTCTGTCTGTCCACATCTTCAGTTACATCTCCAACTTGTCAGCCTCTTTGTCAGCCCACCCGCCTGTCCATATTTAATTCACAAACTCCAGGGCTTTTCATGGCCGAGATTTGAATTTGTTTGCTTTTTCTTTATCACAGGCCATCTGAGAGAAGAGAGAGAAAGAGAGAGAGCAGAAAGCGATTAATCAGGAGCCAGAACTCCTATTCCTAAATGGGGATCCTAGAAAACGGCTTCCCAGCTTATCATTGGCTGATAGCAGATCTGAGATTGGAGGGTTTGGAAAATTACATTTTCACTGGCAGCTTTGCCAGCTGGAAGTCTTTTCTCTGAATGAAAAGAAATGACATTTCCACAGGCTGTGGTGTACAAGCTGCCATATTGATGTGTCAAACTCCTCGTAAAGCTTGGATGGTGGTTGTAGGCTCGATGTGAAACTGTGATTGTTGTCGTAATCTTGAGGGTTACACAACTTTTTTTTCACAATTTATAGTAGTGTTGCAGTACTCAAAATCTGACTTGAGTTTCAGAGTCAGAGACATCAACTCCAGATTTCTTCAGTAATACAGGATTAGTAGGCGACATGCACAAAGATGAGCTATTGTATCATTAAAGAAATACTTCCCCCAAAAGTTAACACCACAAATGTGTCAAAATGTCCATAAGTTCTCAACCTTCTCCTGCTGACCACTTGTTGTATGTTAAAAAACTCGTATTTGCTCTATCAAAAATAGCATATTAGGTTGTTTTTGATTTCCATGTGGGCATGTTGCCATATGACATTCTTCAAAAAGCCAAAATTAATCCCTACATTAGGACAAATTGTACTGTAAGTTGCGGCTGTTATTTATACATAAAATGTTGTGTTAGGATAATTGAAAAACCGTAATTTCATGACTCTTCTTTTAGAGATGTTGCTTTTAGAGTGTCTAGGTAAGTCATAGTTCATTATCAGTGAAAAGCAAACACACACGCTGCACACTTAGACACACATTTTCATTCCATTAAGCCACAGTAAATGTCGTGGGAGAGCTTGTTAGGGCCGTCTAGTGCCTTAATGTGCCACGGGACAAGATGAGTGATGGAATAAAACAAAGGAGGGTTGACGCTGTGCCTTTCATCCTCCTGTGTCTTTAGCGGCAGACGTGTTATTCGTTTGTTCTCTGATTAAAGACGGGACTCGTCTAAATGCCCGAGAGTCACTCATTCTATTAGCCCTCACAAACCGGTGTGAGCTTTATTCAATCACTACCTTCTACTTTTTGTTTTTTTCCTGGGGACGTCAGTTTTGATTAGTCTGTAGATTACAGTGATGGCTGTATTGATTAATAGTAATTCTTTAGCTTCTCTGAACAGTGGCTGTGCTGTGTGGATTACAATCTCAGACTGAATTCTTACTGCAATGGAAGCAAATGATAATGTAACATCGATTGATGTCTGTAAGTGAATTCAAAGTTTTTTAATGTCTTAAAAATTGTCCTGAATTATCCTCTTCTGGTAATAAGTTAAATCAGTCATACAGACTTTGGACAGCCAAGATCAGACTACATGATACCCCAGAGGAAAATTTTACTGCTCAAAGCTTGCTGTTCTATAGCTCAGGAGACAAATGTGAGATTCTCATCTAAGCCTTATTTCAATCTCTATTTTTTCTAGAATGTGTCTCACATGTTTCTCCTAAAATTCACTAGGAGCAATAGGTGAGACAGAGGAAAATT